>QFEN01000258.1:14334-25017 GCA_003316125.1 Auricularia polytricha
AATAGTGACAACACAAGTTACACGGCCGGCCAATATGTTCATATTTATATAAACGGCAAGGCAGAATCAAGAAGATGGTTATGCATGCGCTTGTGCATGGTGTTTAGTTCTTGGAGGAGGCACCCCAGGTGCAGCTGCCAGAAGCACAGTTACAGCTTTTCACAGAGGGTCAGAAGCCAGTCATTGAAATGGAATGCGAGATAAGACTTATGTGCATGAAGCACCGCAGCAAGACCCACCCTCGGTGTTGTAGGAGCACATGATGGTATCGAGTGCGATTAAACTGCAAGGCCATGTCAGCCGCATGATCAGGGCACTCGATTCAGACAACCCATCAGGTATGTGAAGCAGTTGAGAATAGAGCAGATTGCTGGAGGAAAAGCCGGCCAAAGAGGGGGCATTTTATAGTGCTCACCATTGGCGCCGAGACCAGAATAGTAAAATCCAGCGGGAAGCCGAATGAACCCATCATCCTACGGTGGGGAATATCAAACAATATCTAGATACGATAGCTGCAGCACAAGAAGTATCTGATAGGATAATAGTGCACTAGCTGCAGACGGGCGTATCAGAAGATTCGGAATGCCGTGAAAGAAGTGCAGCGTTGTCTGAGCGGTGAGTGCTAGCCCCCTGTTCAGCCCACTCGATTGGCCAAACCGTTGATATCGGAATCTTCCTTCGACGTCAAAGCACGAAGTGCACGCGCGTGGGTGGGCAAGGAGCGCAGTTAAGAGAAACCCGAAGCTTTAAGTCTAACAGTGGCCTCGACAAGAGTGATTACGATGTACCAGGGTGTATCTGATATGCCTATTGGTACGCGGCCGGAGGGCAACTTTCAGTTGTCTGCCGTCGATGACTGCAGGTCGAAGGTCACTAAACAAATTCCATAGTTCTATGAGGTGTCCGGCCTTCAAACTTTAATTCTCACAGTAGTCTCCCGTAGTCAGATCATCTAGAATTTGAAGCAAGACTGTCATTCAGCAAACTTCTTGCTATCGCGACAACTCCGAGTCCAGGCCGGTCGTAGAAAGTATCGCAACCTTTGAGGCTCACTTCAATTCAACGAGCACTGACCAATCCTTCCTGTGGTCTGGTGGAACGGGCTCGACCTGGAATCAGGCTAGTGATCCCTGGAAAGGCCATACTGTCAGTACCAACGTCATTGTCGTCAACTCTACTAGGGCACACTGAAGGCTTCCACGGAATGCCGTGGTCATCGAAATCCCCCCCAACCCGTGCCTCCGCCCATATATACTCAGATCTAGTTCATTCACTCCCACATAAATTTGTTTCCTTCACGAGCGTCAATGAACCTTTGATGGATGTCAAGTTAACATTACTTTAACCTAGTTTTGCTTCGTGACCAAGTACTTACTGTATTGTGGCAACAAATTGACAATTAAAAATAAAGAAATGCAAGGGGATAGATAAATAAACAAAAGAATGTCACTCTTTAACTTTCTGCAAATCATCAGAGCCTCATCCGGAGGCGGTAATACTAAACGCTGTCAGTGAATCATTGTGCATGAAGGGGTTCAAGTATGGCCTGCTACTCGTCGTAGCGTATCGGATGCATCACAAGATCATACTTCAAGAGCTCAAAGTCAAAGACGGAAACACAAGGAAAAGATCGCCAAGGAAAGCTCAGCTCAATGCAAGAAGCATTTTCCGAGGGTCCTCGATGTAGTCACGGACCTTCACTACAAACGGCGCGTCAACACGTCAGATAACGATCATGTGAGACAAAATGACGTGGAGAGTACGAACCTAGGAAGGTGACAGCCTCCCGACCATCGAGTAGTCTGTGGTCATAGGTGAGGGCAACGACCATGACGGGTCGGATGACGATCTGGCCATTAACAACGACAGGTCTGTCCTTGATCGCGTGCATGCCAAGTACAGCAGACTGAGGCAAGTTGATGATGGGCGTTCCGTACAATGAGCCGAAGACGCCGCCATTGGAACTGAGGCATAAAATTAGTCTTGGTTTGGGTTGAGAATCAAAGAAACTTACATGGTGAAGGTACCTCCTGCCATGTCCTCGAGAGTCAATTTACCATCCCTGGCCTGAAGACAATGGGTAAGCTGCAGGAGAATGTAAGCTATACAGTGCTTGCCTTATTTCCGAGAGCAGCAATCTCCTTCTCGATCTCAACAAAGCCCATGCCCTCAACATTCCTCACTACTGGGGTGACCAAGCCCTTGGGCGTCGCGACAGCGACGCTCAGGTCAACGAAATCATGGTATACAATCTCGTCACCCTCGATGGACGCATTTGCAGCAGGAATTTCCTTCAGTGCCAAAGTGCACGCACGAGCGAACGCACTCATAAAGCCAAGCTTGACATCATGTTCTTTGAGCACTTCGTCCTTGTACTTCTTTCGCATCTCCATGAGAGAGGACATGTCGATCTCATTGAAGGTCGTGAGCGAAGCGGCAGCGTTTTGTGATTCTTTCAAACGCTCGGCAATGCGCAGGCGCATACGGTTCATCTTAACCTAAGGGACGAAACACGTCAACACCTCCAAAACAGGAACAGGAATGCTGCATACTCTTGTCTCACCCCGATTGCCAGGGGCCTTTGGCGCAGGCGGAGGTGTTTTTGACTTGTCCTCCTTTGGTTTCGAGTCTTGCTTGACCTCCTTCTTGGACTCTTTAGAACCTTCTGGAGGGATGCCGCCAATCTGCTTGTCAGTAGCTGATGGTGCGCGTGGTTCTGGTATCGTCTTGTCCAGTTGTTGGTCCTTGGGTTCTTCAGGATCTGACTTCTGTTCCTGAGGAGCAGCAGATGCTAGAGCCACGTGAGGATGCGATGAGATAGCATGTCTCGTAAGTTACACGGGGCTTACCACCACCTTCGCCAGGTTCAATTATGAAGAGGTCCTGGCCAACGCTGACAGTGTCTTCCTCCTTTGCGAGCAGCTCCACAATCTTCCCTGCTGTAGGCGCATTGACACTGACATCAATCTACGCGAGGAAGGATTAGTGTGTTTTCTCCATAGAGGCACCAATAAGGTGATACTCACCTTATCCGTCTCAATGGTCGCAACCTCCTCATCAGCCTCGACGGTATCCCCAACCTGTTTTGACCATGATCGGAGTGTACCCTCAGAGATGGACTCGGCCATCTGTGGGACCTTGACGGTCTTGGAATGGAACTGTGCACGTCTGATATGCGAGTCGGCGACTTTCCTGTACATACAAGAGAGCGACGGTTCGTCAGCGATGTTGGCAGTAGAAAAAAATACCCAGAGAACGCGCACCATCCTTTCGACAGTGATATGGCAGTGTATTGAGCATTTCTACTAGAAAAAAATGCACGACTGCGGGCGGCAGCGATGACTCGTTTCGATAGCATTTCTATGAGTCGAGAGACACTGAATAATAGAGGCAGACAACACTTCTGCACTGTGCTGGACGATGAGTACGGAACAAATTGGGTGGGACACGGCTAGTGATAATAATACGTGACAGCTCGCTTACTATAAGTAGGTTGCCATGACCGGCAGACGAACACGACGATAGTTCATGGTGAGTACTAGCCGCAGCCGCCAGGCGTCTAACATTCGTATACGGAGTCGACGAATTTTCTTAACCTAGATGAAGCTCATCGTCCTGCCCGTGCCCTTCGTGAGGGAAGGTCACCAATAAACGTCATCATTGTCAGTGGGGCGTGCTCACTCAGTGAATAATTTTACAGCTTTGGCTCAGTTGGCTGGTCATCTTTACGGCAAGCAGTTCTGGGTCTACTAGGTTCGTCACGCGGCAGTTCTCGTAGCAATATCAATCGATGCTGATTGCCAAAGCTCAGGAGTCAGCGGCTCGTTGCGAGGCTGCTTGATACTCCACAGCTCTATTGTATACTCGTCAGGAGCCTCGTCTGTTGAATTGTTTTCAGTGTCAAAACATGATCACCGTGATCTGTTTTTATTCAGCCAGGCAGCGATAATTAGACTTTGTGCTTAAAGACTGACGCCAGAGCGAAAAGGGACCATGCAGACGCTCCCGTTCTGTGAGACAAGGTACATTTCGTGATTCTGAGTATGCTGATCAGAATGATTCCTCATTGCGTGGACGCTTTTGTCCCAGTGAACAGCGCCAACCTCGTGGCTTCCGTATCACCGTATCACGGTTTTTGATCAGCTTTACTCTCCTCGCCTGGGGTCTGAGTATAACAAATGAAGAAACGCCGATCAACGCTGCTGCGGCTGCTGTGTTGGTATTTTCCGGTACAGTCCGTCCAACGAACTACACAGTTACGATCAATTCAGACTTTCATTCGAGGGATGGCGCTCTATCCGGACGTTCAAAACGAGTAGAAGCAAATCGATGCTGTTTTAGGATCTAAGCATACGCGGACTTCGGTTCTCGCATTATGTCGTATCTTTGTACTGAGGGCGATGTCATGAATACGATTCATCTGACCACTTCGTCTGTAACCGGCCTGACCTTGGGGAAGATGCTGCTTGGTTCACATTCGGGTGGTTCTCCGTCGATAAGTACGTGGACTCGGTAAGTAGTATTGCCGACGCCCTGTTCAGTCCCGTTCTTCAGCGAAATTCATAAACGCTGATCGCATCTTCAGTACCGCGTTTGAACAGCTTTGATTTCTCGAACTCGAACATATCCGGAGCTCGCAAATGAAATGAAATGAATATACAAGTTTGGTGGAATCTTGCGGAATACAAATCGCGTGATAAATTATCCAACGGCGTCCAGGTAACGAGGGCAGCGATGTTGAATAAGAAGTTGATCACAGAAGATTCATCGATGCGGCGGTTGAAGAAACCATCCCAGACAACGCTGTCGCGCAAGAGATTCTGCCAGGGGAGGTCATCAGAACCTAGCATGGTCATTAAAGCCAGGGGTATGTACTACGAAACGGAAGAACCGGCGGTGGAGCCGCTGCGCTGGCATATTTTCATAAGTCGTCGGAAGCCCCATAGCTGGCAAGATAATTAACTTGATACGTCAAACGGTATCAGCTGAGGGGCATTAACTGAATTGTTTATCTTACAGAGCCAGAGTAGGAGGGGCTGATCTTCAATTGCAGGGCCAGAATTCATCAAGAAGTAAATTGCGATATAGAAGAAGGGATACGCAGCGTTATATGTTGCTCCGTTGTTTGGGCCACTTTCTGCGCGAAGAGATGACGGAGATGAGCAAGGACGTGCCATGTTTGCCACGGCTAACTGCCGCGGTCGTGTTAAGCACGCGGCAATAGCAATAGCTTACATATATCAATTTTATTGTGCTCCTCGTGGTTGCGCAGAAAGAACTGGAAGGCTAATGAGCGTGGGGCATAGGCTCTGCACGGTAGGAAAGTTCGCCTTGTTGTCCTTGCATGTTGTCCGACCTGGATGGCTGTCTCCACACCTTTCTGTGTGAAATTAAAGATGGTATTAAAGTCGTAGTGCAACCAAAGTGCAACTGACAATTGGGGGAAAGCCTGAAAAGACCGAACAGTCTCATGGCATTCAGAAGCGCACGACCTCCAGTCGGCCCTGTGTGGCGCAAGCTAGAAGAAAAAAACAGGTGAATCTAAGATGCTCGCTCATAGTATCAGCTAGTTGCAAGTCCCCACCCATTAAAGTAGCATTACTGACATCACGTCACGGCTGGCCTTTACTGCATTCTTCTATCTTGCGAGGAGATAACCAGACATGAATACGCTCAGATCAACTTGCGATTACAAGAATCACTAGTTTCATTCGCGAAGATAGCCAACTGTATTCACATCTCACACTCCGGGTGAAACATATTTATCATAAGCGCATACAAGACCGAGGACTTCGTGGACTTACTTATCCGGCCCCCAAAGCAATGAGGTGACACCGTAGGGTTCAGACTTCAAAGGTGCGTTAATATTGCTAGCGAGAGCGTAGCAAGGGGCATTATCTAGGCACGCGTCAATCCAAACCTTCCAAACCACGGCATAGTCCACGAATACCCATTATTCTGCTTGCTTCGCGTAGCTTCTGCGGTGAACTCAATTTGTCATCAGCGGGCACCACTGAGTGACCGAAGCTTCGTATTTTGAGTTCTGTGATGGACATGACGAACTGTCGTACTGGAGTTATGTCACATCCATCGGAAGCTTTGTGTAGCGTTGCCAAACCAGTAACAAAAAATGATAAATGCCCTGAATATTGGATGATGCGAGACAGAAAACATATAGAAGATGTCTTGGTAAATGGGGCAGAGTTTGCAAGAATGCCTGAGAAAAAACACAAAAATTGGTTGGAAGCACATCGTACTAGCACCGGTCGAAATTGAGTAGAAGCCATGGCTCAGAAAGAAGAGGGGGGAATCACATTATTAGCCAAACATTCATCGTGACCAAATATCCATCCCGCTCAGTCTTCTCGACTCCTTTGGCTGTTGTGGCGCGTCACTCGCATTGAACGGGTTACGTTGAGCTGCCTGCGGCGGGGCTTGCACGGCCGAAGCAACACTTGCACCATAGAAGGACTGCGGACCCGGTTGCGACGTCTGAGGACCCTGCCTTGAGGACGACATACTAGCTCCCTGAGCAGCACCACCTCCACCATAAGACTGATATTGCTCAGGCTGCATCGGCACGTACAGCGCCCCGATATCTGTCCGCTGAGTCAGCGGATCAAAAGGTGGGTTCGGGGCCTGCTGTTGTGAAGGAAATGTTGCGGGGTACCGTGCACCGGTACCAGCCGCGTTCCCTGCATATGCCTGTGTCGGGCTAGTTACCATAGCGGCAGGATTGTACCCGCTCGCACTCGTATCGCTGCGTGCAGCAGTCCGGACATTCGACATAACAGCCTCCCTTCGATCATCATCCACTATAATTGTAGGTTGATACGAGTGTGACAGCTTGGAGGGCGGCGGAGGGTAACGGGTGGATGCGCCCCACCCAGACATGCCGTTTGCAGCAGCAAGCTCAGCCTGTTGCTGCAGATATTCGAGCTGAGGGTACGGCTGCGCCGCGCTCGGCTTACCCGCCTGCCGTCTTTCCCATTCGCGCATAGCGTCATCCCGGTTGAGCACAGGTGTCAATGCGTTTCGTCCAGCTATCACATCTTGGTTCATGTGCTGCAGCCGCGCCAGCGCAGGGGGAATCATGTCGTTGTGGTTGATAGTATTGGCCCGTGCGCGCGCATGGGGTGGAGGGTAGTGTGATGCAGCGGGCGGGTTGGGGTTGAGCATCCCAGTCACGCCGATTCCCGTCCCCTGCGAGTAGCTAGTGCCAGAAGGGTTGAGCCCACTAAGCTGCCCAGGCTGGGATGAAGAGAAGGTGTGTTGCTGCGGCTGTTGAGCCGGAAATGACGACGATGCAGGCGCTTCCTGAGACGGCTGGTAGGACAGTGGCGGAGGCGGTGGCTGCTGTTGGGGCTGCTGTGTCTGAGAAGCAGGCTGCTGCTGCGTGATGTACGGGTTACGGAATACATTACTGGCCGCCTGAGATGCGGCTTGCGCCTGCGCAGTGTAAGCTTGATGCTGAGCAAGCTGCTGGTTGTATGACGCTGCATCCTGGAATGCTCTGGTGCCTTTCGGCTGCTGGGGAACAAGACCACCGTATGGCCGCTTCGGGTCTGCATTACCTGACGCGGACGACAACTGTGTAATCTGGGCAGCTGTGTGTCCATTGGGCTGTAATGATCTGTCAGTAAAAATTTCAAGAAGATCGATGGACAAGATGACGAACTTGGAAAGGCTTAGTGAACTTTTCACCGGTGATAAAAGGGTGCATCCTAGCCTGCTGGGGTGACCATCGTTCTATAGGGTTCAGGTTGAGTAGACCCTGGCAGAAGTCGATGAACGACGCTCGATTATTCAATTCTGAAACGCCACGTGAGAACAAGTCAGGCAAACGCCGAGAACACTTGATCTCACCTTTTTCCACCTCGTGCCCCTGCCGAGACGACGACTTGAACGTCGGCATCGGCGCAGTGTTGACGATCTCCGGAAGCGTATTGGCCTTGAAGTAATGCTTCCCCGGCTGTTCCTTGGTGTTGTGCTCACGGGAGTACTGCTCCAAGGATTTGAGGCGGTACTTCTTCTGGCCATACACATCTACGTAGGAGTCGAAAAACTGCTTCGTCTGCTTTCCTATGTCCAGCATGTATGTTGGAGGCATCCTGTGATTAAGGCATAGTGTATCAATGGATATTGATGACCCAGCTAGTGAGACGGAATACGCACCCAAGCATTTCCACGATCCGGGTGATCTGATTATACTCACTCGTACCGGGGAAGAGCGGTAGCCCCAAGAAGAGTTCTACAGCAATGCAGCCCAATGACCACATGTCAATCGAAGACGTGTAAGGAATTCCGAGGATGACTTCGGGCGACCGGTAAAATCGCGACTGGATATACGTGTACACCGTCTGTCGTTCATGGCACGCTGAGCCAAAATCAATAACCTTGATTTGGGGCGATTGGAGCCTGGTGAAGGGATTAAGTACGGGGTACGTGCGGGAAACGGAATAAAAAATTACGATTTGAGCAGGATATTTTCTGGTTTCAGGTCACAATGGATCAGGCGTGCATCCTTGAGCACAGTCAAAGCATCCAACAACTGAGCAGTAAACACTTTCACGAGTTGTGTGCTCAGTCCTTGAAATTGGTTTTGCTTGATCAGCTCATAGAGGTTAGAGGAGAGCAGCTCAAATACAAGACATAAATGATTTCGATGGATGAACGAGTCACGAAGTCGCAAGATATGATGCTCATCATGTGGGTCGCATGAATTGTTGAGCTATGGAGATCAATGTGAATATCAGTTCTCATTATTCGTGAAGAAACGTACCAGCTCCAGGATCGTAACTTCCATCATACTCTGGTTGAAGTACGCAGGCTTATTTTTTACCACTTTCACTGCCACAATCTCGTGGGTCTTCATGTTCTGACATTTCACCACCTGACCAAAGGTTCCTTGACCAAGAATATCCAGAATGAGATATCGACTGTGAACAGTTCAGTATATCGCCGAGAGCATGGGGCATCAACGCACTTGTGACCATCTTCGTTTCCCAGCCAATCATTGACGTAGAGAATATAATCGTAATCCTCGTTGTCGTAACCTTCGTTGTGCGCCGGCTTACTCGGCTTGGTGAGTACCCTCCGCGGATTGTGCGCAGATTCATATCTAAACTGGGGGTTGCAGATGTGATACGTGTCGAGGATGTTGGTAGTCAATTGCCTCAATGGCTATGTCACTTAATGTCAGAGCTCAACCGCGATCAAATGTAGAACACACGCACCGACAAAAATACCCCGCTAGCATCCATTCGTCTGCCCGAGGGCTGAGCATTTACGTAAGGTCTGAGATCGCGCGTATCACGGACTCTTCTGAAACCAGAAGCTCTGCGTCGATGCTGCGGCTGATCAACGACCATGGGCTGGTCTTGGTAGTACTGATTGGCCGGACTCTGTGGGTGAGCGAATGACAGAGGGGTATTTGGGGTGGAGATGGAACTTTTGATAGGTGCTTGGGAAGATAGATGAGTTTGATTTTGGTTTGGTGCGGGACTAGATGAGTCCATCGCATATGCAGCATAAGCAGCCTGTGCAGCACTCTGCGGAGTGTAAGGAGATGATATTGGTGGCGTTGAGGCTTCAACCTTGGTTTGAGAGGTGCTGCGGGCATGGGACTGATAGGTAGATGAGGTGTTTGTTCTCTGAGCATCAGATGATGAGGCATAGAGGTAAGGGGTGGTAGATGGTGAGTACTGGGCTTGTTGGGAGTATGGATCCAGAAGTGGGTTACCCGTACGCATTGGTGAACGCCCAGTGCGGGGAGTAGGGTCATGCTGTGTAAGAGTTCGCTTTGGAAGATTCCCACTGGATCCATTATAATACATTTCTGAATATGGTTCGCTAGATACACCTGTGGGAGAAGCGGTGTTGTTGGGGGGAGGGGGACCTGGTTGAGTTTGGTGGAAGGCAACGCCAGCTGGGTAGAGGGAATTTGGTGTTGCAGCCATGTGTCTCGAACTAGGGACGTTCTGGGTGTCAAGGTTGAAAGCGCCCTCAAGATCTTCTGGTTGATGATGACGACGAGCCCTGGAAGATCCGTTACCAGCTCCACTACCACCACCCAATGACGCACTCCTCGAAAGTTGGTTCAAACCTGTAGAAAGGAAAGATGAAGATGTGACGCCCGTTGGTTGATCGTGGTCAAGGATATGAGCGAGACGAGGCTGCCTGGATGAGCCAGGAGATTGATGTAAGGGCGGCAATCTCTGACCGACGACGTTTGTGAGAGACTGCGGTGGTGGAGGAGGCGGTGCACTAGGATAAAGATAGGATGCTCTAGCAGCAGACTGAGCAGCCTGGGCAGATGAAGACAACGGTTCCAGATGAGCGTGAGTTTGCCAGCGAGGGAGATCAAAGTCTTCGTTGGTGTTGGTCATGTAGGCAAGTTCGGGTTCCGACATGCTCTGTCTATGGGGAAACAGTTAGTACGGCTGCTCTCCTCGCAAGTCAGAAAATAATAGTAGGCCGTTTAGTTGTTGGTCGTCGTCGTCGTCGTCAACGGCAAGTACGGCAATGACAAAAAGTAAAAGGAACCAGTTGGTCCCAGGCCAACAAATGAGTCGAATAGCGCCAAGTGCCACACGGTTCTACTATGTGAGGGGTTAAGGGTCGGATAATCGATCTTAGGCCGCACCACGGATTTCAATCAATTCAACTTTTCATTCACAAAAT
>QFEN01000258.1:25028-37731 GCA_003316125.1 Auricularia polytricha
TGCCAACACGAGGTTATCCAACTGGATCGATCTACTCCTCTAGACCCAGCAGAACACGTGGCCAGGGGTTACCTCCATGGCGAGATCAGTACTCACCAACGACAATATGATTTGTATTATACGGGACCCAGATAAAATCTGCCATCCACAGCATGACATGCACATCGCACATGCTTTGTACAGCAAACTGGTTGGGCACCGAAAAGATAGAAACAGCGATAGGGCAGAATTTCTTATACCTCTTGGCCGTGCACATCTCCAAGGCTGTTGAGGGCCGAAACTATGCCTTTCTCTGCATCAAACAATAGATGGGATCCTCGAGGTGTTGATAGCAGGCTGGCAGGCACATCAACCGATAAGAATATCTGTCGATGAAACCTCCGTGCTGGAATGAGTCGAATATAAATCAGCAACGGGTACAGAGATCCGAACAGAACAAAAAATGGATTTCACTTACCAAGACGTTGCGCCATGGAGAAAGATACATCAGAACTTGATGATCGGAACAGGGAAGTAGCAGGTCCAAAGCCCTTCCACAAGCTGCTATAGTTGGTGTATAATTGGGTAGTGGCATCATTTACTTACTGCATGTCCGGGTGGTGCGGGCATAGCACATGCCCAATCTCTTCCAAGCACACCAAAGCGGGCTGCGTCCTGCACAGACTCTGGTGGTTGATTCGTAACACCAACCCAAATCATGTATGAGCCCACAAGGCTAGTGATTTGCAAAGCAAGGGCAGGCAAAGATGGGTCGGACGGCGCGACATATTTTGAGGTAACAGATAGCAAGGGAGGATTCCCTTGCGACGCGGCCGCCATCTTGAACGTTGTTATCGGATACAGTTAACAAGACCTTGCAATGCGACAAGCACGAGGAGAAGCTTAGTAGTATAAGCCAAGCCCTTATCAAATGAGTCACCTGATTTATATTATTAATAAAGTATAGGGGTGTTCAAATTCAACTCCTTTACTCGACCATAATGTCCTCTAGTCAACCGCGTACCCAGTCCACCAGTCCTATGGACGCAAATGGTATAGTACGTTGCTTACATGGTGAAGCTGCAGTGCGAAGGACTAGTCAAACGCCCTTAAATCCTAACCGGTATGTTTCAAACGGTTTTCAAACATCGGCGCTTTACATCCGTCGTGCAGTGAGTTCTACACTTGCTCGAGATCAATCAAGAGCGAAACGTGTAAATTCTTTTGTGAGGATCTCTGCTAGTGCTCGTAGAAGTGCTGAAGCAAAATTGTTCAGATTGGGTGGACGACCCTATTTTTTTCCGCCAACACAATATACCTGCCATACCTCCGCCTCCACCTGCGCCGTCGGTGCCACCTCCTTCTCAGAGGCGGAGAGCTGAATCATCTCGAGCACTCGACACACCTCAGAAAAGTCCGAGGAAGAGGTTGGCAGACATAGCGGCCGCTTTAAATGAACCAGAGCATCAGGTCCCTTCAACAACGCAGCATAGCAGCCCCCAGAAAAATGCAGCTGCTAGTATTGACCGTACGCCCTCATTTCTTTTCGGATCCCAATCCTCTCAGGCCTCGACGATTGGGGATGGGGAAGAGGTATTGCCAGAAGTCTACCCAGAACAAAGCGGTTCGTCTAGGAGTACGGACCAGAGTCTTGGAGTTCCGAGCACACCAAAAAAGCAACGAATCACATCCATGGAGCAGCCGTCTAATGTTCAACAAGTTTCTTTACCATTAACTCCACCTCAGACCATCCGTTTCTGCCGCCATGCCGACACCAGTTTTGGCCAGGGAACATTCCAAACAAATTTCCCATCTACTCCAACCAGGAACAAAGGCAAGGAGCGGGAATACAGTGGCAGGGAGCAAACGGTCGGTCTGGAATGAGCTCTTGCAGAGAGACTGATTGGAATCTTTGTTTAGATATCAGGCGCGAATGCTCCCGTCCCCGGTCCCTCTGAGAGTGGAAGTAGCACCATCGAACATGCCTCCAATGCCCCCGCACGCCCCTCTAACACTCTCAAACATACTTCTTCAAACCCTTTTATCGATCACCGAACAACTGGCGAGATCATGGCTTCTCATCTAGAGTCATTGGTCGCCTTAGAGTCACCGTCCTATGTTCGCAAAATGGAGAGGAAGGTCAATGCGCTCGATCTCAGTAACAAAGCCAAGGCAAAGTATCTCGAGGACCTAAAGGCTGCGAAGGCAGATGCGGAGAGTGAAAATGCGCGGTTGACAGCAGAGAATGCGGGTCTGGATAGGGAAAACGCGCGATTGAGGCAAGCGAATGCGGATTTGCAGGAGAGGTTGCGACAGTAGGAATTCTACACATGACTGTTTGCCTTTATGTCACACTCATCGTCTTTCCAGGTCTGAGCACAGCAGCCGCGTCAAAGATCTTGAAATTGAGGCTATCAAGAGCCGTCGTCCTCGAAATATGTGAATCATTTTGATTCTGTTGGAATGGTTCACTTCTTGGTTATTTTGGCGCGGTGTGGCGGTAAGGAGTTTCCAGTGCAGAGCCCTGTTCTCAGCATCTTTGCATTCGGTCAAAGTTAACGTTCAAGGGCAAGTTCACATAATGTTCTAGGCAATTTACAATGTGTACGGCCTCAATCAATCTGGGATCCATAGTTATTCTTCAATATTTTTGTCTAGGCACATTTGCGTTCTCACCAATTGACTATCGTTGCTTCATCTCATCTCACGGGGGGGATCTCTGGAGGCATTAATATTGCTGCCATGTGCGAACAGATCAAATTATTGGGAGCAATTGTAATTCATTCGAGACCTCTGGCGCAGCAGAAAGTTGTTTGCCACAAACCCTTTGTTAAAGGTCAACATATTCAACATGAGACGAGACCGCGGTCCCAGAACCCGAGTCGGTCCTCGCATCAAAACATTCTTCCCCATCGTTTAGATCATATTCTAGAAGCAAGAAATAGTAGTCTTTAGCGCAGTCTTCTTTCCTCACGTGCGATGTGGAGGATTTTCGTTACCGCCATCATAGCCACCATTAATTCGTAAACTTAGGGCCATTTCATTATCATAGCGTCATGCGATGCGCTATAAACCTGCTCCGGGGACGCATGGGAGGGGAACGTTATCCGGAGACGCGAGAAAAGTTTGAGGGCCCACGGTGACGAAGGAAGCGCAGTTGTTGACATGTATTCAGAGAACGCAAGGCACATAGATAATGAAGAAAGCACAATGTTTTCGATCGACGTGTCATCTGAGAAAAAAAGCGAGGCCCCCGTCCAAACACGCTCCATTGGCGTGTACGACCCCGACTGCTTACATGGCACCGAACATTATCAGCAGCGTCGCACGTCGCAAAGAAGCAGGGAAAAAAGGATTTGCCGCGAAAAGGGGCTTGTGTTTCCCTCTCGCAGACCATTCAATTCAGTATGGAGCAATTAGACAGAAATAAGACAAGTCTGACTGTAACGATTATAACCACGCAAGTGATCGTCCGTTACAGTGAGAATCCGTTGCCATCTCGCACACGTGCCGCAGCCAAGTGGGCTCCGGGTAGAATGGCGTTCGAGGTGCACGTTTGAACCGAAATAATTCAAAGTAAAAAAAGTAATCGAGAACCAGTAACGCACGAGATCAATTAGCAGCCGTGTTTCAAAAGTCTTTGAGGGACGTTTCAGGCATAGTATCTGGAAATCTGGAAATAAAATGGGCGTCCACTTGCTGCAGGATGAGGCCTGAGTTGACCGTAACGTTCTGGATTCAGCCCAGAGAACCCATCAAATAAAGGGGCTGACAAAAGTGCCATACAGGTGGTACAGCTCCGGGACAAAAGGAACAGAAGGAGTTCCGGTAAAAGGGCTCGCTCGCTTGGGGAACTTTGCACCAACACAACAATTCTTGCAGGCTTGCCGAAAGCCACCGACAAATCTGAGCACAGGGAAAATTGTCTATCTTTGTGCAAGCGACAGACCCCCAAATGCGCCCAATGAGACATGGGAAATATTATGGGTCCAGTAATCTCTAGTATGGGTTCACGTGGAAGACCCTTGACTATCGCCGCTGGACCAGAACTCTATTACTCACCTTGAAATGCAAAGATAACTATCCCCAGGTCCGCCAGGGTGAATATCGAGGTCGATATATTATTAAAAGTATCTAGCATGTGATCAGAGATGAGAATTCCTCGAACATGACGACACCTTCATCATAAGCGTCTAGGTCACGTCAGGGTGCATGAACCTTGTGGGGTTTTGTCCTGATGCTCTGATAAGAGATATGCGAGTCGATATTCGGCCCATTGACAAGGGTGTGTTTGTGGGGATGTGTCTGTATTCCCTCCCGGATCTATTGTATGGTATCACATTCTTGGATCAGTTCAAACCGCGTGTAGCAACTCGCCCAGTGACAGCCTGTCCCCTCCTGTCCTTCACATTAGTATAAGCGAAGCCCGTCCATAGCCTTCTATGGATCTAAAATGGAAAGCGCTTCTCAATAGCCACCGGTACGCTATCTTGAACATCGAACACTGGGTGTCGACATTGATGGTATCCCATGCTCTGACAGATTGGCAAGGCTTCAGCTCTGGCCCGAGGGCCGCGCAAATCAATGCTCGGCCGCGTAAATCAGCGCTCGCGTTCATGTCTGAGTAAGATGTCAAGGAAATTTGCAAGAAGTGACACAACTTCGGTATATACATAAAGCTCCTGTCTTTACGTTCACGCGTGAGGATTTCCTTAGCACCGAAACGAGCTCGAAGACTCAACTGTCACTTGAAACGGCACTGTTCCTGTGGACCATTACTCGAAAACAGCGCTCAATAAGCGTCTTGACGAGATGGTCGAGGATGCTCGGCGTTTATGTGCAGACGATCCCATCACCCCGAAATTAATGAATCGACGGTACCGGGAAACTTCATGTAAGCGGTTACAAGTTGAACTACTCGTTGACATGTCAGCGGGAGGTCCAAGACGCTATGATTGTATAACGGAAATATATGCATAGCAAATCATTGGATGATGATATACTTATCTGACAGTCTGTGTCCATTCCAAATAGCGTCTGTGAATGGTAAGTGTACGGCTGGTATATGCAAAAGTGATAAACAAGGAGTGTTACATATGTCCAATGTGTTGTGGTGTGAAGCACGATATTTAGCAGAACAATCTTCGCCACCAAAGGACGAATCTTGTCCACCAGTCTCCACGCCAACCATCGCCACGCAGCTTAGAACTAATCCACATCGACCCAGTGCCGAAGTTGATTTCTTTGCCTTCTCCTCTCTCCTCCTCGCCCTCCTCGACGTCGGCGGCACGGGCATTCAGAGGTACAATGAAACGCGGCACAGCGCAGCGGGTAATGAATGAAGGAAATACAGTTAGTAGTGATAACAACTCAGGATTTGGAAGATCCGGAGACGTCCAAATGCGCAAGTAGTCCTCAGGATCTTCTGCGACGAATTCTGATCGAAGCGGGGGTAATAATTCATCTTCCCCATCTTGATCGTGTGGGGTAAGGGAACTGGGGCAATCTTCGGGAGTTTCAGAGGAAGGGATCGTAGCCCCGGAGGATTGAGAAGACGCGGATGGGAGGGAGTGTGATAGGGCGGGCATATCTAAAAATGGGTCGCTCGTAGCTCTCGCACGTTTTACCTGGGTAGTCATGGCGATTGGTGAAGCATACGAACCATTTGTCTCGCGGTGAGCGGACAAGGGTTGTGAGCGGCAGCGCAAGTGCGCAGGCTGTGGCAGGTGAGACGGACAATTGCTGCTATGCTTCGATGATGAAACCTCTTCAAAGCCCAACACCTGAAAGCCCGGTTGAGTACATCGACGATCAACGAACAATATCAACATACTCCTTTGAGGACATCGATAGCATCAAGCATGAAGTCCTTCCCACTATGCCGTGTGAGAAATGTGAGCATGATAGATTTAGATACCAATGAAGGCATAGAATGCTTACGCAGACTCCTTGAAAACAGCGTCGTCGAATTCCCAGCGTATACGGTTCGCCCCCGCACCGCCAAGATGCTCTGGGACAACTTGAAGCCGTATGATTGCCCACAAAGCCTGAAAGAAAGGTTTTGTTCCAGGCATGCCCACGGTGCACCAGGTCTTAACAAATTTATCTAATCGGTCAAAGCGCTCCTTCGCTGCTACTGGACCATTTGGATTTGCTCTAGAATGTGGCATTAACGATCCACCAGGCTGCGTTGCATTAATATGTGCCTGAAATTCCGCGTGTCGGCGGGCATTGACGCTCGCATGGTAAGCAGAGCGAATGGATGCCTGGAGGCGTGAAAATGGTGCTCGTTGAGCAGGAGGTAAATTTGCTAGTGTCTGGGTAACTTGTCGTCCAGACGCTTCATCTTGATTGAAATACCTAGTGACATGAATTATGATTAACGGGAGCAAGCGCTTACGAACAAAGGCATACCATGCACGACAGAGTTCGGCGAATTTCTCGAGCTCGCTGCGAGAGACTCTAAGAGGAGTGATCGATCGATTTCGAGATGTTGGGGGCGGCGTTGGCCCAGGGTGACCATTTCTGCGACCTCTGGGTCTGCCGGCAAATGAAGGTGAGGATGGTGGTATTACACCAGGTTTCGCAGCTGGACTTCCAGGAGGCGAAACAGCAGAAGTTGAATGAGGAAGATCATAAAGGAGAGTTTGCGAGTTTGAGTGCGTATTTGTCAATGAAGAATTTTGAGATTTCTGAAAGCGCAGAGGGGGTGGAGGAGGACGCGGGCGAGGCGTATTGAATTGGTAGGAGGGACCTGACATGTTTGACGATACGAAACCAGCTCGACACGTCAAATTATTGGCCCTAAGAAGTAGGTCGAATGACCTCTTGAAACCACGCGCGAAAGATTAAGACCTGAGAGAGAAGAAGAAATGTATCGCGATGCGACTAACTGATACAAGGTGGTAGTGGGATTGACCCCCAGAGCACTAGATTGTTAGACACGACCTACGTTGAACTGTGACAATGACAACGGCTGAACGATGGCCACGGCTGCGCTAACGACTGCCAGCAAGCAAGGCAACAATTCCCAATTTTCGGTCACCGCCACAACACCCCAATCTAGTAATGGGTCCCAGAATTACTGCTGGCAGCAGTCTGGCAACACCCATGTAAGTATCTTTCTTCTGACTACAGCCTATCTGTCCCTCAATTCCTGCCAATGGAAGCAAAAACCCTGTGCACTGGTCATGCGGTTTCCGCACCAAAATGTCGATCAACGCCGAACTTTCGAGAGATCGACGGTTATGCATCTTAATGATCACTCCGATGTGCATTGCCTTGCTCAGTTACACGCCATTTGTTCAATCTTAGCAATGTGATTTCGTCAGCACGCCTGTGTTTCCGTCCAACTAAAATTTTAATCACTTTGTGTCGAGTCCTTCAACGGGCGCTTCACCGCCCCCTTCATCACCTGATCCGTTGGCTGTCGGGCCGCCGTTCAGTACAGTTGGGCGTTGCCTTGTCATCCCATCTTAGCCCTGCCATGACATTTCCTTGGTACCTGCGTCCTTGCATTTCATCAACTATCCAGTGCTCCCACCTCGAAGAAGATCTTCTAATTCGCTCCGGTGTTCACAATAGCATGTCAACTGCAAGGCTAACATGCGTTTGACACGGTGTTGATCAGCGCCTCTGAGGCGACGCAGCCGGTGTACAGCGCTCACTCGATCTGCGACACAAACAGTTTCATGTGTTCTTAGCGATGTGTCAAACTTCAGCACCTGAGGCCTGATTTTCCAGGCACTTGGGTGTCTTTCCGGATCCGACGGCTGCCCGTCTGTAGCCGGTTATGTTCAAGAAAACATGTCTTAACTTTACCTTGAAATTTATTCTCACTTCACGACCTCGCTCTCATGAACCTGTCAATAATCGATAATCAACAATCTCCATCTGCGCCTTCGTATTTCACGACTTGGGATTTACGTTACTCTATCGGGACCAGCTTCTGTTAACAGCATGTCAACCCTACCTTGTTCGAATCTCGTCATCGGCCATTAATATTGCATCGCTGACAATTCTCTGCGCGGGGTCCGAGGGGACCTGTGCCAGTGCCCCTGTTAGGTCCCTTGTTGTGATGATGCAACTGCGTAAAGGGAAGCTGTGTGTAGGCTAGCCTCTTCTAAGCGTCCGCGTCATGCTCGACACTATATCGTTCACGTAAGGCTGTCTAGTGAGATGAAATGAGGGAGGTCGACATCTTTTCTCAAAGGACGATCGTAACCGCCCATCTCTTGATCCCTGCGGCAAGTCGCCAATTGTCTACCCTGATCAAATGGTCTGATGTACAACTCCCGCGGGCCTGTTACTCACGTGCGGCGCCCCGTTAGATAGACTCATTCACGTTAGGAAGGATGATACGTATTGCGTAGAGTGTGCCTTTGGCACTTTGGCATGTGCTGAGCATCTACGTCTTGGGATTACATAGACCTCTCTTTTCGGCCAAGTCATGGGTAACCTCCATCAACAAGCCACATGGGCTAACAAGTCCCTACATGGTGAAAACCTAGCGGGGTTTAAACTCAACGGAGTGTGAAATTAACCCTCCTGCCCCCGCTAGCTGTGCTGTGCCCGCCGGGGCGGGGCGCGCTTCGTGCGTAAGGTCATTTTATTTAATTCCCAAAAATTCTCAGAGGGATCTCCCAAGCTTCTTGCGCTACTTAGGTTAACTTAGCGGCCGTTCGGATGCGGTGCAAGCAAGGTACCCTCGAAAAGGACTTGTAGAGCGGCCGCCTGCTTCACCATGCAATGAGCTCGCAAGAAATAAAAGTCTCTTGGCAATCAATTCCTTTAGGTATCGCGGCAGCGTGGTCGCGCATCAGCACAAAGAAGCCAACGATTTTTAGCAAGTGCCAGCCTATTATCTTTTTCCCTACAAGTTTAATCATCAATGATTCCGCTATCTTCAGTTCACACCCCATTCGGTACATTCTTTTACTTTGATTATTGCGTCCGTTTGTATGCATTCCTTACAGGTGGCGAGACTGTATTGTTTCTTGTCGCGAGCTTATCTCGATCTCAGGAATGATCATAAGGTGGACACCGTGGACCAGAACAGTTGATAATACAAATCGTGTTTGCGTAGAATCGGACAAGTAATAGAGCCAAGTGACGGGCTAAAGATCGACCTGGTAAAAACATTATTATTCTAAAAATTCCTTACACGTGGATGTCCATCGAGAAATTGACCCTTGTAACTTGTTTCTACCTACAAAACTACCCCTGCCCACGTTTGCCTCGCGAGGTAGTACGTACATGACTTCCGCAAAGGCGCTCCAATAAGCCCAATTAGTAAGGGGTTGAGGAAAAGGTAAATAGCCGTACCGTGGATCTTGGAGATGCGATCACACATTAATATTGTCAGGGTGTCATGACAAAAGGGCAGTATGACGAACATGTCTGAACGGTGAACGTTGAAGTGATAAAACGCGCAATCAAGTTTCTGTGGTATTAATGTCGACGACCTGTGAAACATACCTACAGCCTACTAATCTGAGCCTTAAGCTTCAGCACCTGTCCATGGCGGATTCTAAAAAATGTCTGTAAACGTATATATGTTCGAATTGTTACGGTCTATACATTATCAGAATATCTTAACCGATGTCAACCTGTCGAACTTTTACAGGCTTACTTTATTCTGAAAAACCTTGCGTGAAGTTAAGCCCTAGTGAGCTTGTGGTGTGGTGATCATTGCGTGACTGACATCTATTTCAGGCCTGCAAAGTGGTTGATTGCTGAACAGCCGACTTTTACGTTGATCCACGAAGCTTTCGTGAACACGGAACCAAGGACCCTGATTGGTGGAGAGGGGCCGATTGTCATATCGCAGGGTCCCTCTCACTATCCCCAAATTGGGGGGGCGCAGCGCCGCATTCTGGAATCTGGGCATTTGTCAACACAGTTAAGATGGATTTGGACGACGAGCCATTCCTACAACGCACAAGCGTCTATCACGGCAACCAAGAATGAGATTGTTTTGATGGAACTGCCATACGTACCTCTTGACGGGACTAACCGAGCGACTTTCAAAATAGGTGAGATCCCAAAAGGAAGATTGGTTGAGTAAGATATGGGTGCAGTATTTCCGCCGCGTGCGACAGTTGTAGAGTTAATGCCACAAGGTCGAGAGAGATCCAATCGGATGAAACGGATGAGATTTCGGAGCGGGTTGACTGCCAGAAATATGCCAGCGCGCCGATAGGTCGAAGAAGATGGACTTGGGTAGGCACGAGAAGGCAACGAGAGATCGAGATCATTCATTGTTTGGACAAGTCGAATGATTCAGAACGCAGTGATAGCAAAGAAACACGGAACCTTTTTTTTTCATGAATCAGGTCGGCCGCGGTGTTTGGCGAAATGTCTTTCGTGAAATGTTGCCTTGCCGCAATTAGAGTTCTATGTCAGCCTAAGAGATCTATAAAAGCAACGGCACACCGTGCTGATATGATCCTTTTGTTGGACCTTCCAGTTTCGAGCTCGTCTGTGCCGTTAGACGTCACGGTATCCCTTAAACCTCGCGGGCCGTCGTCGCCTACCCTCACTTGCCGGCAAAGCCTTGACAACGTTGCTTACCTCGCCTTCCCTTCCTAACCTAACCTTGGTGTTGTCATCAACAACAACAACAACAACCACGGATAACCGCAACCGCAACTGATTTTAGAGGTCTAGAAAAGATAGAGATCAGTAGAACGAAGAACAAGGTTAGTTGCTTCACTACGAAAGTGATTTTGATATGCTAACAGAACTTCATCAAGATCGTAATTGTCAACTTAGCTAGCTTGACTTTACAGCATCACCGATAAGCTTGATAAAAAAACTACCTGTACGGACCCGTTCACCCCTTCTTAACCATTTTATGGCTCAAAGTGCCACTTGGGTTTCCGTGATGACAGCGGCAATTCCCGATAACCGATCACAGCTTGTTCAGGCCCTGTCTGACGAAACTGTCCGTCTTCCTTCTATCCATCATTCCTTCAGTCCTCCTCCTGCTCCATTCAATACCCGTCCAGGAGCGATGGACTTTGCCACAGCTTCACATCAGCCAATGTACAATCAGGCTGACCTCGATCAGGCATTCAACTCATTGCAGACAGTAGACAACGCCTCTCCATCTCACCATTTATCTCAAACAATCCCTCAACATAACTTTGATCGTCCAGAATCGAGAGAGGTCTCAGACCATTCCTCATATGATCTCTTCTCAAACAATAATAACAATTTTGCCTCCCAGCGGTACCGCGCCAATTCATCATCCTCTTCGTCTCTGGGTCCTCCTTATGCTATGAGCCCAGACGGCGTGTACTCTCATGCCTCATTTGGCGACTCCGTTCCATCATTTGGCTCCAGCAATACTTACGACATGATGAGCAACGTCTCGTACTCGAGTGGGAAGGTCTCCCCATTGACCCCCAATGACGCGATGACTGGCATTCAGCAATCTCCGGTCTTTCCCCACTCTTTGGGCATAAACGGACACCAGAAGGACTTTTCAAACGGTCATGCCTACCCGGAGCTCCTCAACGATCGCCGTGTTTCCGCTGTTAGCGGCGCTGGCTATCATAATGACTTCTCCGATGATTATGGCATAAACGGCGGTGCAGCCTATCCTCCATCGGCCCTGCAACCATTCCAAGACCGCATGCGCTTACAACCTGACACTCGTTTTTCCCATTCTGGCCTACCTCCTTCTGTCCCTTCGCATATGGGGCACAGCCCTGATATGTTCCGTGGCGTCGCTCCTCAAGCAACGCATTCGTTCCGCCCTGACTCTGGCCTTCCTGGCTACGATGATGTCCAATATTTTGGCAACCCTCATGCCGACATGTCCCTCCGTATGCCCAGTATTGGCGAGAGTTTTCCTGGAATGAGAAATGGCCATCCCGGCATGGGCTCATCGAACGACCTTCAGGCTTTCATTCGGTAACCATTATTACGTTAAATATACATTCTAAACCTAATGCCTTCTCTGTTCAGACCCTACCTCGATCAGTACGTACGGACGCCAAACCGCCTCGCGTTTGGTGAACGCACGGTCATTGTCATGTCGAGCAGGGTGGCTCAAAAATCATACGGCACTGAGAAACGCTTCCTCTGCCCCCCTCCAACCGCAATCATGATTGGCAACTCTTGGTGGACTGACGTGGTTCGCCGTGGGGAAGAACCAAAGCTTTGCCCTCCCCGCGTGACTGTCTGTATCTCAGGCGAACCTGTCCCTCAAGAAGGTTCCATCGAGTGGACGTCCGCCTCCGGCAAGATCTTTGATGTAAACGATGCCCCAACAGGCACAACATATATTGGTCGCTGCGTTGGAAAGCAATTGTTCATCAGTGATGTTGACGAGAAGAAGAAAAAAGTTGAAGCGCTCGTGAAGATCACGGCTCCGTCTTCTGACGATGAGCCTGAACGTGTTATCGGGACATTCCCGAGCCGTCCTATCAAAGTGATTAGCAAGCCTTCTAAGAAGAGACAGAGTGCAAAGAATCTAGAGCGTACGTAGATTCGGTGTGGTCCATGATGATTCCTGACCGCCCTCCTCCAGTATGTATAAACCATGGTTCAACGATTTCACTCTTCCATCGTCTTCGGTCTCAGACCGTATCGACGAAATACCTCTGCGTCTCCGGTTCAGGCTCCTCTTTCAAGGGTTCCGACGGTGCGCCTTTAATGGGGATCGATACCCGTGCACGTTCCAGCACACCTTCATTCATCGCACGTACTGCCAGCT
>QFEN01000259.1:8668-22270 GCA_003316125.1 Auricularia polytricha
AGTCGAGTGATTGGCGTCCTCAACGATTTCGATCTATCATCGACTTGAGACACTCCCTCAGGCCAGGAACGCACAGGGGCAGTACTTTTTATGGCGCTTGACCTTCTCACGGAAGAGGGCAATACGGCCAAGTACCTGTATCAGCACGATGCTGAATCATTCATATGGGTCCTCGTCTGGACCTGTCTTCGTTATGATGATGGTGAGCTCCTGGGCAAGGGCAGGCCGCTCGATAAATGGCTGAGAGTCAATTCGATTGAATGCCACAAGGAAAAAAAAAAGTAGCTTCTTAACCTCGGGTCGCGCTGTCATAGAATTATCGTCACATCGCACACGCGTCACTGGAATTTTGTGCAATCTTTCCTGAATGCTATTGCCCTCGAGTACGCGATTCTCCCTAGATGCAATCTGCCAGACCATGTCGTATTTCAGACGTGGTTTGAGGCAAAGGTACCGTTGTGACTTCGAGATAATTCTTCACTTGAGGTAACAATGTTGTTACTCAACCGGTGATTTGTTTAGACTCGACGATAACCGCACCGATCGATTGCATCAAGCTATGAAGGGCTTGACGAATTGATATCTGAGACCGTGCATGCGTCGACAACACTAGTGAAGGGTGCCTTGAACCTTCTGACAACTGGCCCTCACACTACTCAGACATACACTAAATCCAACCCAACATATTTAGTTTCAACATGTCAACAAGAAATTCATTATCACACGTGTATAGTAAATGACATCGTTCATCCGGTTGGAATATGTACCCCGTAACATACTTGACGTAACATAAATGTCAGATATGTCAATAATCCAAAACAAAGACCTGTCCTGACGGAAGACTCCCACAAAGCCGACATGATACCTCGTCGAATGCGAGGCACTGGCAATCTTGTGGATTGAATGGCAGGCCAGAGAATGAAGGCATTAAAGTCGACGTGGTTGCAGGAAACACCTGTTCGCGCATGGTGCGCGCAGCGGAGAACTTCTGCAACGTACAGCCCTCGACATTTAGACACCTTGCTATCCATACTGCACGGCATCCACTGCTGCCAATCCTGATTTGCTGGTTGGCGAACGACGGCTTGTTGGACGCATAGGCCGGAGAAAATGATGGCGAGGTCATGATATCGTGAAATGCGACACGCAGTACGAACATCTGGGTTTCCGACGCGTCATCATAACCGAAGAATGGAAACCCAGCAAGAGCGAAGGAGGATTGGGGTGAACTGCTGTCAGCAGGTCCTTCCGACGGCAGTAGACTCGACGTCGAGCCCACATACTGAATCAGGTGGCATCTTAGCTTTGGCGTCCCGATTTCGTACAGGGAATCTTCGACATTTGACGATTCTAAGACTGATCTGGGAAGGTCGTACAACGTTAATTCTCGACATAGACCGGATCCGACAAACGCAAAATGTTGGGGGAAGAGAAAATACACCGAAGATGCATGAAGCTGCCAGCAGCCGTCAGTGCTTGCCCGGGGAAGTACGCTGAACCAAACTCACCCAATCGAGCCCGGTGATGACAACCCGAACGCGCGTGGAGGTATTGAAACATAATATTTGCGCCTCTCTTTCCATCCGATTCTCGAATAGAACAGTTACTATATCTCCGCATATTTTGACCTCCATTAGAAGCCCAAAATCGACCAATTCGCGAGGTTGCGTTTCTAGTACAACGCTCCCAGGCACTGGGGAAGGCGAGCTCTTGGGTACATGACTCGAGACCTTGTAGACACTGACCGAACTGCGTACACTCGATGTTCAGAACGCAGTAAAAGAAATAAGTGTCAAACTTACTCGTAACCATCATCAATTCTCGAACCAACAGCAATCGTGATTTCCTTGCGAACCCGATCATGAAAAGCATGATGGGATTTAATGCGACCACGGAATTTCGTTTGAAATGTGATGGCAACATGACTGATATCATGCAATGACCAAAGGCTCACGACCGTTGTCCGCGAGCTCTGTTCAACTTGAAATGTTATCAACCACTTTCCGCCCGGAAGTATTTGCAGAGCGTCCACAAATGCATCGCATAGGGAAATGATACATGTCGCTTTTCGTGGATAAATGTTGGGATCTCTCCACTTCCTATCTAATTTCAAGGCGTTGACGACTGCATCACGAAGCTCGTTGCTTGAGAGCGAAGCCACGACGCCATCCCCTGGGAGATCCAACGGCAAGTCAAAGGAGACGATTGATCTGCGCCAGACATAGTCTGTGGATCCTATAGCATGCAAAGCGCGACAAGTCTACGTGTTTCGCCGTGCGTAGCAGCGTGTTCAACGCGTCTGTTGCTAGACTCACAGAGCATATGACTCACATGTCTCAAAGAGAGAATGTCCTCGACAGGCAGACATAAGAAAGTCACAATCAGTACGTCCTGAGGGAGATCAGTTATCAGCAGACCCATGATAAGGTGCTTGAAGGTTTCTTCCTCGAGCTCGCAGTCATGCTGTAGATCCAGTGAGAGCGCTAATCTGAAAGTCCGCATACAAGCGCAAATATTACAATTAGTTGTTCGTGGCACGTGACCAGTCAGTCGGCCTCACGATCATGATGATTAGAAGTTCGAACGTTCTAGCGTACGCGGCTGCCAACGTTCACGTTCTCATTCAGCCAGAGGTCACTTGTTCGGTAAGACTTAGACAGAATGGCGTGATTTTCCGCAGCTTCCATTACATATCCCACACAACTCAGATTTGAAGATCGATTGCCTTGCTACAATAGTGTACCACTGGCAGTGCTGCGCCATCAATTGATGCATCCAAGCTCTCGTTCATTGAACCGACTCAGGGGAATGACCAATTGCTCAGCGGACCTCTTCATGGTTACTACATACATCCCGATTCAAATCAGCGACATACTTGGTCCGATCAGCCTGTAGGAGCGATCTTTACGCAACAGCCTGTGGAACTCGGTCCTGTACTACAGTCACATCATTGTAAAATCGCATTATACACACTAGTTCAACCCAGCTTGGCCCTCGTCACACGAACCCACAATCCAGGCAAGCATCGCGTAAAACATTCGTATTCTGAATGCCGCAACGTTAGGCTCATAAAGTTGGTGATACAGCGAGTGGGTGCGCATGATGCGCGACGTCGACAAAGCACAGACCTGTTGACTCAACACGGACTGATCGACTCGACACGGACTAGTTGAATTGATACAGATAGCACGAAATGATGAACGAACGATGAACCGCATGGACGCCAAAAAAAACACGAAAAACGAAACAAAAAAGAGCACGAACACAACAGTTGCAGACAGCGAGATGGGCATGAGATGAAAACATGATTGGAGCGTGAGGTAATCCGATTCGATGGTTTGCATTAGATGATAGAAAGAAATTCGACTGGACGATAATCAATAGCGAGAGTCACCGTGGATCCGGGGCGAGGAGTAGTGAGGCAGAGAGCGAGGACGCCAATCAAGGAAGCGCAAGCCACGTGAACGCGGAGGAAAATATTTGCATTCATCTTCTCGTCGCCTAGAGCATTCACGTATTTTTTTCCGCTCCTCTCGGCCTCGGCTGTTATGGACATGTGCTTACTCCCCAACTTCCATGTCTTCCTCCTTCATGCCAGCCGAAGATGCACTGCGGTGGTCAGCAGCAGCATCGGCTGCTTCTCTCAACTCCGCGTCTACATCCGCATCACCTTCGCCGTCTGCGTCTGGATCTGTGTTGGGGTCGGAGTGGGGGGAAGGAAGGTGTTGCACTGAGAAGGTGTGTCAACTAGGGCGTGGTAGAATGGAGGATGTTTCACCCACCAGAGGACACCGCGCCCCGTCGTCTTCGTCCAGGATCCTCATCGTCGGTCGTCTGTAGAGTAGCGATTGCAGGCGGGGAGGGAGGGTCACGGTTCCGATCTCTCTCTCTGTCCTTTGCAGACCCACCAACGCGTTTCTTCTCCTGCAAAATCACAGAAGGCGCCGAGAAAGAGGTTGAGCTTGGAAAGACTTGCGACTGCGTCTGTCTCTGCGCCCCAGAAATAACACCGACAGGAATGGTATCCGTACGGTGCAATCGAGCTGCACTGGCGTTGCTACTGCCACCCACATTTGCATCGGTCGTCCCCCGCCGTTCTACGCGCTTCATTTTTTTTCTGCAGCGGTCGCATACGGTACCGGGCCCTTCTGGCCCAGGTCCCCATTTTTCTACGCACTTGTTGTCTTTGTAACGCCCTGGTAAACCACATTGGCGGCAGATGCGCTGGCCGATTGAGTTAATTGGGGGGAAAGAGGTAGTGGGCGGAATAGCGGGTGGAGGTGCTGGTGCGATGGGAGGGACGATGGCGTTAGGAGGTGTTAGTGGGGAGCCATTGTGAGCTGGCGCTACGTCATCAACTTGAGATCCGTTCATTAAAAAAGGCACGCACTGATATTTGCGCTTGACCCTGGTTTTCCCTTCTTTTGGGGGGCGCCCGTGACGGGAGGGGCAAAAATATGGGTTTGATAGGTCCTGAGTTCGCCAGGTTGATCTAATGGACCTACTGGGATACCCCTGGATTGGTGGGCAGCTAGCACAGCACGGGGAGATTGTGGCTGTTGGTCACGGGCATTCAGAGCGCTCCTTTCATCAGTGGCAGCGTCAAGGAGGAGGTCCTCGATGTCCTGTGAAGTAGCACGGACACTGGATCGGCTGCTGGATCTGGAGTGAGATTTATGATTAGGCTGTATGCTGAGGTGATGGTTTAGGTGTTGAATTTGAGGAAGCTGTTGGGGGTGGGGGTCGATTTCAGAAATGCGACCGCGTGACATGGAGGTAGCCTGGGGAATGTAAGGAGATAAAAAGGTAGTATGAGAGGAAACTTACGGAGAGAGGGGGCCTGTGGTCATAGTCACCACGGTCATTGCGAGGTCGTTTAGAAGGTGGCTGGAGTGGTGCAATGAGATAAGATGGGTCATCGAAGCTGCCTGAGCGAGGACGAACACCACGAGTAGATGGGGGAGGAGGGAGGGGGCCTGGAGGGAGAGCAGCAGAACTGAGGGATGAGGAAGTGTAGCGATGGTGAGATCGATGGTATGGACGTGGTGGGGGTTCCACGGTGATGCTGGGATTGGCAGAGTAGGGGCTGTGATCGTGCTGGATTTGATTTGGGATGGGGGTCAAAACGAGATGACCACCTGCATCTCTAAGGATACGCTGGAAACCAGCACGTGCGTCGGCAGCACGGGATTCGATGGCAGCGAGATATTTGCTGAGTTCGTCGTAAGACTCGAGAACAACGCGCCTGCGTGCTTCTACCTCGTCTCTTTGTCTATCGGCATGGGCTACACGTGCCTCTGCTTCTTCGATGACACGACGAGCCTCGCCTGAGAGGGGAGCACCGTTGACGGTTGCGGCCTGAAATTCAGCTAGTAGACGCTCTACTTTTTCGAGGCGTTTCTTTGTGTTGCCAAGTTCTTTTGTGAGTCTGTCATTGTCGCAGTAACTGTTATGGAGGAGATGGGCGAGCTGAGCGTTGGAATGATTATTAATTATTCCATTTGGTGAAGGTAGAGGAGGGGAAGTCATATGGTTAGTGGTGGACTGAGGTTCTGCAGACATGGATGGTATCACGTTAGTGGGGGAAGAGGAGGTCCATGATGGGTTTCATTATTATTGGAATGTGGGTTGATAAGAGTTGTTTCCCTGTCGGTGAACACGCCTTCCCTGTCACACTTTTGTTCGTCACTTGTCACCTTCCCCGGTGGCAGTCTCGGCCGGGTTAATCTTGCGTATAGCATCATGCCCCGCTCAACTCCCAGAACAAACGTTGCCGACGCACATCATTTCTTAATAAAGTAAAACCCATTTCCCTAATTCGGTTCTGACGCCCGGGACCCCGGCCATTCATTTCATCCCGCCCCTCCTTGAAGGTTCGGGGTCTTGCCTCGTGTCGGCGCTCATGAAACCTCATGTTTCCGCCTTCCACCACCGCGGCCCCCATAACCCATCTTTCCCCCGTATCTCCAATTCTGTCAATATTCAATTACTTATCAACATACAATATTTAAATATTAATTCAATATCCCCTCCCGCGCTCCTCGGTATCCCGCCTCGTGTAGCGGCTAGTCCCGATTATTCCCGCCCTAACCGTCGGTCTCTCATCTATACCGATTTTCGTACCTACGCCCAAGCTATCCTCTCCGAGGCAATAACACACGAGGCAAACACGAGGCCCCGCACCGCCCATCCCGCTTCCACGTATGTTCTATGTTTACACCCGCCCTTGATCACTCCGGTCCGAAATTTTATTCCGCCCACCAAGAAGAACCACACCGCACCCCAACAGCATGCCCGACGAATTCCAGAACTCTTCAACTTAAACTTTGTTTTCCACCACATTCTGCCTCGTTTTTCTTTTCATCTTTCATCCCAATTCGTCCTCTCGTGCCTGACAATATCCTTTTCAAATATTCATTCGTTCTCTCGTCTCCAGCGTTACCTCCGTCACTACCCTCAGCGGTCCGTTCATGTCCATACCAGTGTATTCACCACATGCTCGAGATCATCAGGTCTCGATTTCCAGTGTTAATGACATATCCTGACATCATTCATACCCGGCATCTTCATTTTTTTCCACCCGGTACAGCATATTGCCTCCCTAATTCGCGATCTCCTCGAGACGCTAGGAACTACAATGTCTAATCTCATTTCTCGTAGCTCGTGTCCTCCTCGAGGTTCCGTCAACTACGTTCTCCACCAAATTCCCGCCATCCTCTGACCAGAATGCCGTCCTCGACTTATCGGCGGCTGTGCAATTATTTTGTCACAGGTGATCCTGCGTAACGCAAGTAATTTTTAAAAATCCGTAATACATCGGCTTCGATTCTCACTAACCTGCGCTCGTCGGCGATAATATCTGCATCTTGGGTTTTTGTCGAGGATACTCTATGGGGAACACCATCCTTAAACCTCGGGTTATGTATTCTCAACACCGTGACCTTCGATCAGTTACGCTACCATCGAGAATGGGTTAGCTCAGACCAACACAAATGAATGTCACAGCTCTAGCAGCGGAATGTTAGCTTGCACTAAACTATGTCGGCGGCGTGGCGTTCTTGAGCCTCTCCGTGGCCCACGCCATTCAGCATAAGCAAAAGAATCACGATAGCTTGCTCTTCGATGCGGGTCCCGTTCAAAATATGAAATATCGTACGTGCTATGTATTCATGGCCGCACCCAATGCGTAGCAGTCTAGCGGCCGCCGGATGCAGCGGACGAATTCAGCGAGCTAGAGTCGCGTCGTTTCCTACGATGCACGGGTTTATGGACCAATTCGTCTTGGATTTCTTCTTCTGATCATTCGACACTGCTTGAAGCTTCTACGCCTATTCTAGTGAATCTTCAAGTCTAATGTATAGGAGGTTAGCGGCGTCCGTAAGTACCAGAAAAAACTAGAGTCGCGATGTTTATCACTGATAGTGCACGGGGATCTGGATGACCAATTCATCTCGGTTCTCTACTTTTCCACTGCACTCACAGCTTCTACGGCCGTTCTAGTGACATCGCATACTGATGTAGAGAGCTTGGCTGTATTTTCAAGCTACTAGCTCAATAGGCCAAGGCAACTGAAAAAAACAACCGTGAACGATCCTCCAGTTTTCAAACACCGATGTTTTCATGCGCATGCTGCATGCGAACAGCGGAATTTTGGTAACGGTTGCATCGAATTGATCAGTGATCAATATTCTCATCTTTCGTGCCCTCGATAGGCTCTAGCTGATGGATCCAAAACACACAACCTCATCGGGACCGCGGTTATGAACGCTATCCACCACCTGATGAATACCAACACGCACAGTGCCGACCGGTATCCAATCTCTTGCCCATGATTTTCCCAATTCTGATGGCATCGATGCCTTCACCGATCTTGGCGTCTCACCTCTCATGAAGATGTTCCATCACGACGTGAACACATGTCAATCTAACTTAAACAAGCGTATCTCAGCTGACTTGTATTATTTTGGATTCAGCGGGATCCAGTGCACCCCGAGCGAAAAGCCAGTCTAATGCACGCACACACGCACCCCACGCAGTGCCAAACCTCCGACTTCGTCGCTACTTCTCTGATTTTGCTACCATGTGCCTCGCAAAATCCTGCTGTTTATTCAACCGGGGGAATTACAAGATTTTATGGTTTCATGCCCTAGTTGGGTACATGCGCAGTTGCTTTGGGGTCACACGCGAGTAACAGCCAAGCTCGTCTCGACGTATTGCCCCACGCCGATTTATTCGCGGGCTTCTCTTGATAGGCATTGGTGTGATGCATGCCCCGCTCAAACCGAATTTTGAAGGGGGTGTAGGGTTTTAGACGCGATCATCATTGGCGCAATGTTTTTGATCTCGTTTAGGCTTTTTGTGGGGGATAATTGATTTATATAACGTTGAATTGGCGTTGAATACATTCCGCTATGTGTACGTTATACACACCCTCCACCCCCAAATACTCCACGTCTAAAAACCGACAATCCTAGCCGCGAACATAATGGCCCAGTATGGCACAGCACATGACCCCTGAGCTCGATCGAGGATCACAGAGCTCTACTAAATCCATCTACTCGCCCCCACCCGCATTTGCTGTGCCTTCTATCTATATACAGCATCCAGTTATCTAATTTATGCGACAACACCGCAGGCTTGCCTTCTTCGTTCCTGTAGCATACCCGTTTCCCTCATCTTGGCAAACCCTGCGTAGCCATGCACATCAATATTAACGCTGCATCGCCGCATGCGCATTGCAAGAAAGTAATATAACGCAGCGACAACACTTTCCCGCTTTTGGCGCGCCGTGGAGCCCAATCCATATACAATCACCCAGAGCCTTCATCTAAACTCACGCTCCCATCACTGCCAATGACATAAGTAAGTTCATATTTGAGAAGCCGCATGCATCACGTTTCATCCCGCGACTTCTCATAACTCAACGCTCAGAACGGCTCATTACTTCTTCGGGAAGGTTTCGTTATCAGCCCATGCCATCAAGCGTCATTTTTTTTTGGTTTTAGTTTTCTCGAATCTTATATGTACGTGCCACCGTGCACGCGGTTTGTTCTAGGCTGGGGCCCGAGCGTGACGTCGATTGCCTCGTGTTCGGCGCATGTACGCGGACTGGGCCGTGGCCCGTGGGGATGGGCGCTCGTACATTCGATGGCGATGTTACTTCCCACCGCTCGTCTGCTTCTGTGTTATCTGATCGGCTGTTGCTGCGTGCATTGTATTTGTGCTGGGCGATTTGTAGTCGGATCCTGAAAGATGGCCCGGGCGCTGATGGCGTAAGTAGCCTGGATAGTTTTATCTCGCTGGCGGCAAGGAAATATGTTTTAAGAAACTGGTATTGAGAACTTTGTCAAGTGTCCTACGAACTTATTTTCATCGATTATCCAAAAGTTCACGTTGTCCCCTGGTCTCACCCCAGATCCAAAAAAACGAAGAACACGGTCACCTCCGAAGGAATCGAATCGACGAGTAATACAGCTCCCATCAAGTGACCTCCGGATGCTCAAGAACCCGTCCTCCCGATAGTTTTTCTAACACGATATGGCTGAATGCAGAAGCTCGGCTGAAGACAAGTTCTGCCCGATCGAGATGCATACGTCCGCTTCCTAACTTTAGCACGTCGAGGTCTCGAGTCTAACGGGACGCCATCCGTTAGTTTTCGTAACAAACTCGTATGGTGCAATGGAAAAGGGGCCGGTGGCTGGATACTAAGTGGTCTTCAGCGGGGATGCGTGCCGTATCCCGCCCCAAGCATCATCGCATTCGCTGGCATATCGTCACTCGCTTTCCCAGAGATCACTTCTGGACATCTCAGCTGCCATGCATACGCCGTAAAGAGACACATCCCCCTGTCAAAGCGAAAGGGGCCTCTCTAACCGCAAAGCGTGCCAAGTGACAGAGATCCTTGATCTGCGGCAGTGTGACACTGGCGATGAGCCATCGTCCCGCCTTCGCCTTCCTTACTCGGGTGCTATGACCAGAGGGACCCTGATAGGTCGTTTCATGTATTAAATTTTCCTTTTGCTTCTTTGGTTCTTGCTAACTTGACTAATTGTTGTCCTCGATGGGGCGTTTTTGCGCCTTTGTTCTTGTTCTCGTGATTCGCTGTTCGGCCGCTCCATGTCCGCCGGTTGGATGTACGATCATTTTGGGCCGACGTAGTACGTTCGGGCGGGAGGGCGTAATTACGAGGCGCGTGTTTCTTGTTTTGTTGTACTCGGTTCGGTTGCTTGTTTATTTTACGGCCACTCAATTTGTTCAAACCTTAGGTCAAAGGGGCGGTGGTTAATTTTCGCGTTAGACCATTTTTTGATGACAGGCCCACCAGTTCTGGATGGATGATGATCAGAAGATCTGCGGATATCAATGTCTGTTCTTTTTTCATCCCACTCTGATGAAATCATGATTTGGCAAGTTACTGAACACAGTAATGGAACAACTAAAAAGACCATCGAACGCGGATTGATTCCAATGCAAAGTATCAAGCTCCAACCGTCACCAATGATTATCGAAAGATCTACGGTTAGATACCCATGTCCGAGTCCGCTCCTTGCCATCCCTCCGTGATGATCATATCATGATTCAGTTAGCCAGTCACGCGCCGCTGAACAAAGTAAACAGCGATAAAACTGTTTCGATGCAGTTTCGTGCCAACGCATACGGAACAGCAAATCCCGCCCAATCATAAAGCCCCCGGCCTCCGCGATAGGCTTCCGTTATAACTGCGGTCCTGGGCGCTCCACCCACCCACATCTCGCACGTCGTGCATGTTCTGGATCTTACACGCACTCTGAGATAAATCTGCGTCAACGAGCCTCGTGTTTTGCGCGTGTTTGCAAGTTTGTGCGCCACGTCCCAGGATTACCTCGTGCCTTCCACCACTCAGGCCCTGAACATCTCAGGCCAGCGTCGTTTTACCCCTTTTCATGCCAGGGACTCCTAATGCAGAGCTCGCGGGAAACTTTGGTCCTAATTTGAGACGTCCAATGAGATCGCGCCGACGAAACGTTAAGGTAACGGGCAGGCGATCTTCCAGCGAACCGTGCAGTACTGCCAGTGTGCACCGTCTTTCGAGTCGCAAATTCGACTCACGCTTGGATTAGGGGCCTTGAGATCAGTTGACCAATCCTCATTCATCCATAAATTAATGATAGTTTGTTGATTGATTGGGACGTTACAGATTTTCATTTGTTCTTATCTGCTGGCTTTGTAATTGAAAATCGTTCTCGCTTGTCTATTTCCTCGGCGAAGGAGTCCCGATGACAAGTTGATGGCAAGGCCCTGAATAGCCCTGAGTTCGTCGGGCAAAGCGGCTCGTCACACAAAGGGCTTTGGCAGCGGTGTACCGTATGCTTTGTTAGTGACAGCGTGACAGCGTCGGCCTTGCCAGCGCGGCATGTCAGTGTCAGCACTCGGCAGGTACGACATCGCTGCCATAGCAGAAGAACTTCGTTACGGCTGCATTGCATTCTACTTTCGCTTGTTATCATTGCTTATCAACCCTGTTCGTGTTCGGAAGACTATGTGAATGTACAATTAGCACCTGTTTCCTGTACACTAGATTAAGTAAATTATATAGTAATGAATCGACTCACGCCATCGCTCACTCAGCCGCTAATAAAATCGGTCGGGCCCCAAAATTCATCAGGTTCAAGTTTGTCCATCAGCTCGTCCACCAGGATGAGCAGATAAGGGATATCAACATCTTTAACGACGCCGACGCCATCCGGATACCAAATTATCCTCTCCTCATAGGCCCACTTCCATCGCTGCAGATAAACCCTGATCAGCCAAAGTCAACCACGTGGTGATAGGAAGATGACCCACCAGATATCGGATCAGTTCCTTGTCCTCAGGCATGACCCGTTTCCATTCCTCGCTCTCGTAGCTTGTGCAAAATATTCGGTACGAATCCAGGGCATACCGCCCCACGCCTGGATAGTGTGAGACGGGCGTTGGCGGATACGGTATAGTTATTTTGCGGGCCCTTTTAGGGGATCCAAGACTTTTTCGTTTTCTTGGGTTCACATAAGTCGGCGCGGTGATTTTTAATCTCGCAAAAATTTCTAAGCGGCAATTAGATGGACGAAGAGCTTCAGTAGGAGGATCATCTATATATCGTTGAGACATCTCCTTCAGCCATGCTGCCCGTTTGTTGTAGAGGCCGAGCGGTCGCAGAATATTCACGAGCTCATCATTATCAGCTTGTTACGAGATGGTGATCAGCACTCGTACTAGGGTCTAGAAGGTGGAGCCTACCCTCGATCATATCCCGAGGAGTTGTCCAACGGTCTATGAGCTTCCAAAAGACTGGGATAGCATATCGACCAGTAGTCACGTTCAGTAGCTTGACAGCAATCAAGAGCTGCCAGGGATTATTTGAAACCGCATCTGAAATGACGAGTTAGTGTAGATTAGAATTGCTGGTGAGAAATGTCGTGGATGAAGTACCCTGTATCAAGATCGGCTTCGCGTTCGCGATATATCCGATGAGATCGTTGAACAAGTCTTGACGGTATGTCGGAAACGCGGACATATTCTTGTGTGTGAAGAGGTCGTCCGACGGAAAAAAAGAAGGCACCCATGACTTTCCAGGATGTGTGACTTTGGAAAAATATTTTGAAGTTAATGTTGTGGTGAGATCTGGGCTGGTTCTATGGATGACATCCGTTTGCGTTACTACCTTAGATGCAGCCTTTGATTGACTGGTTGAAGTGATAGACTGGTGGAGTGGTACGATAGTAGGCACGACCTTGCGGCGTTTTCGAGGTCTAGAAGATGGGGTGGGGAGTGTCAGGGTTTGGAGTGTAGATCGAACTTCATCAGGCATAGGTGTCAGGTAGCATCTTGTGACTGGAATCTTCACCTCCACGTCTGGTGGCTCGACAGGACCTTCGTGCTTCGCGGGTAGCTGGGGATTCTGAGTATTAACAGGTTCGAGCTTGCGCTTCTTTTTCGGCCTCTTCGATACCTCTAGTGATTCATCGCGCGTCGATAGCGGTGGGACCGCAGGCGTAGACTTGACGACAATCTCTACCGCGTCAAGTAATTTACGAGAACCTCTGGGCTTGCGCTCTTCGGTTGAAACACCCTTGACTGAGGGCGTGAAGTAGATAGAAGTCTCTCCTGCGATAGTGGGCACCTGCTGTTTATTGGCAGATTTACGCCTGGTGCGCTTAGATTTGCGCACTAAGACATGCTGCTCGGATGCCTGTGAGGTATGTTTTGAAGCTCGAGGCTTTCTGGCAATAGTCACTGGAAGACAATCACTATTTTCAGGCAAGCGCTTTGAAATAGACGCCTGAGGGGTATAAGCATATGAGCGCAGAAGCTGAGAAAAGGTTGAAGGACGACTTGGAGTAGCAGACGAGCTCATTAACTGAGCAAGAGATTGAGAAGGACCATGATGGACCAGGGTGATGGAACGGGTGGACCAGGGTGATGGACCGGGTGGACTTGTGGACGTTACATGGCGTCATTACCGGAAAAGGTAAAGTCAGGACTAGTGACTCGGTAACGTTCTTGGGGAAGAAGGGGGGGATCAATGCTCCTGTTCATCGGAAGCCACCACCACCGTTAACCCAAGCTGTGTCTTTCTCTCTCGAA
>QFEN01000259.1:22283-42067 GCA_003316125.1 Auricularia polytricha
GATCATCTTATATTCTTTCATATCTCTTTTGATATATAGTTCTTGCATTAATTTACAAGAACACTACCAAACCACGCCTCTTATCTATCTCCTACTACGAACGAACCAGTCAGGACTATTTCTTTCATATCTCTTAATGCCATCAAGGAAGAATCGCAATGCAACTCGTCCATTAGCTCATCCTCCTGCTGCTAATTACTCTCCCGCTCTCCTTCCCGTTGACTCAAATTCTCCACCTTGGTCTACGGAACAGTCCCCCCTTCTCGAGCCAGACAGACCGACAGAATCACCTATCATTCAAATCCATCTCGAACTTTCCCCAGTGGTAGCATCAGAAGAAGAAAGTTCACCCATCAAACATGAGGGTGATCTTCTTCTGGCAACCCCCGAGTCTCGTCGCTCCCCGGTGCGCTCAGAGGCTAAGCTTCCTCAAACAGAAGACGACTTTACGTCCATGCCAGGAGCGCTGGGCCACATACGATCTCCTGTGCTTGCCCGGTGAGCATTTCCTCTTTCTTTGTCTTTCCCGGTCCATTTTGGGGCACCGCAGCTCTTTCATACTTGACGAAAACACAAACGGCATCTACACGGCATGGTGTTGTTTCCAGTGGATATTGTATCCTCACCTTGATGCGCAATGCGCCCAATCAACTTTCCTGTGTCCTGACACATTCCATCGACAAGTATAGTACGCCACGTGCACTTGCATTCTGCACATTGATTTCTCGTCCTTTTCCCCTACCACTTTCCTTCATTAGACACAAAAAGCCAGATAGCTGAGATTGTACCCTTCTAGCGAGCCGACCATGCTTGAGACCTTCTCTCGCACTGTGCGCAACTATGTGCCGACTTCTATTCCTGTCCCTACCTCTGCCCCTTCACCGCCGCGAGTATCGAAACCCGTTTCTTTTGGTAGCTTCATGGCGCCTCCTGGCGCCTCGAGTATGTCTCCACCAGGTCCCATGATACCCATTGTTTCCTCAACTACCGGCAAGCCTACTGCCGCTGGCCTGATCGGGAATCAGCAGACATGGAGAATGAGAACAGGCGCCCAACTTGACTCACCAGATGTCGACGAACCTGGTATTTTCGGTTCTGAGGATGAGGACGGTGAATCTTCGTTTTCTGGAGATCAGCCCCTGGCGACTTATCCTACGGCTGCGGAAGGCGACTCTATCATGTGGTCCTGCTGGGACACCCTCGTTGAGAACGGTTCAAGACCTCGGTACGTTACATATCTCTCAGGTCAGGACTGTTATGTAACTTCATCATTCAGGCGTATACTGTTACTCGGCTACACCACTGGTCTTCAGATTTGGGACTGCACAATCCTGGGATCAGTGTCCGAGATTCTGAATCTCACTGATTTTCCCTTCGGGTCCGTAACTTTTGCTAGTGTGCTTGCAACCCCGCACTCCTCTAAGGCGTGTGACTCCGACAATTCCAGGCCCTTGATTGGTGTAGTGTGCGTTAAATTTCTGTTAGGTATATGACATTCACCTCTGATCAACGGAATGTGCAGCTCTAGGTTGAAAGACCAGTCAACGATGTCTATTTATTCATTGCGGGCCCACAAGGTCATCAAGCATCTTCCGTTTGTTAATGTGACAACCTTTTCTTCAAGCGTACACTTCATTGTCATTGTAAGTGCCTGCCTCATATACCGATAGGACGTTGCTTACTAGCGAACGACAGAGTACTACAAATCCACCAACTCTACACATTCTTTGTTCAGCATCCTTTACAGAGCTACATACTATTTCTTCGCTTGCCATTCTTCCTTCTTACACAACAATTCCATATAAAGCCAATACCAACAACATTGTATCATTAACAGCGATAGACTCCATCAACACCAATCACGCTTCTCCTGATTACCCAGTTCCTATATTTGCCCTTTCTCATCGCATCCTGGCATATGCCTCCCCAGCTCCTAGAGCAGACTCTCATGCTGGAGCCATTTCTCAACCTCGCACGCGCCTCCACTCCCCGTCAAGCACCCTCGGATTATCTCATGCGGCTGCTCTCAAGGTCGGGGGAACCGTCCTCAGTGGGGTGAAGTCTCTTGGTGGAATGGCATATTCCGCTGCTGCTGAGTATGCGAAATCTCGCGCGGGCGCGGGAGGTGATCAATCACGCGCCCAAGGGCAGTCATCAGTAATGAGTGGCGTTAGTAACCTCTTCTTTTCGCGGAGCGCCCCTGCTGCGAGTAGGGGTCATGCGGACCCAAGCGAAGTTACGTCTCCGACATCGGCGCTGTTTCCAAATACCCAAGACCGACAACAGGAGGCGGATTCTTCGACGCTGTCGTCTGGTTATCACATTACAGTACTGGATCTGGCTTCCCTCTTGGCCGAAGACAGCCCGTCCGTACGTATCATTTCCGAATTCATCGCATTTAAACACCAGCCCGTCTCCTCTCTCAAGTTTACGCTTGATGGGACATCCTTGCTAGTATCTCCTAGGGATGGTCAAGTTGTTCGCACTTTCCAGATTCGGCCTACGCCTAGTGTTTTGCTTCCCGTTGATTTCAAGTATGCTGTCGAGCGTCAAACCGCGCTCGTCGGTCGACAACTCAATGCTGAACCAACTTCACCATGGCATATGTATAATCTACGCCGAGGTCGGACAACTGCCGTCATTGATGGAATTGAGGTTTCACAGGATGGGCGGTGGGTCGCTTTCGGGACTAAGAAGGCGACGGTACACGTTTTTGCTATCAATCCATATGGCGGAAAGCCTGACTTGAGAAGCCATATGGAGAACAGGGTTCGCAATACAAACGAGGCCGTAAGTATACGTTGTCTTCCTAACCCGTTTGGTTTGGCTCACCAATTGTATTAGCATGCGCCGTTGTCCGTTGAATTGTCGTCGCTTGTGCGTCTCAGATCCGTCAAGTCGTCCGCTCATAGCGGCGTCAGGCCGGGAATTTCCTTTACATTCCTTCCAAGCGACACCCCACTACCTAACGGCCTCCAGCCTCCCCCTTCTGCCATCACTTCAACTCCTAGCTCGTCTTCAAGTCGATCTGACCTGCCTTCCCCGCTTCGTGCACGAAAGACTGCCAACTTTCAGGATGTTCTTCTCTTTGATCCTTCTGATGGTATTCTATCTTTGAGACGTGTCATGCTTGAACAACGCCCTCGGGATACGGGCGCATTTTCATACACATTGGCCAACTTGCCAACGAGCATGTCGCTTCCCGGAACTGGCGCCGCTGGTCGTCTCAGCACATCGCCCCACAATCGCGTCGGCGTCGCATTGGCCAAGACATCTGGCCTAACCCAGATGATGTTGGAAGCTGCCAGCGAATTGCATGGGCGAGATACCATGGTCGCTACTTGGCAGCTCAGGCGGCACCGAGACTGGAGCGAAGTCAAACACGTGCAGCATTTGAGTGCAAGGTCTCCAGGACGAACGCCTATTGCAAAGTATGCACTTCTGTCAACAAAGTCGCTTTGATGCTGACGCAGATTGTACTACATTAGCTCCCTTGCTCATGCGGAGCTATCTACATGTTCTAGATCACCGAATCTGGTCCCTCGTCTCATCTATCTCGCCCACCAATTTAGTTTTTACACTCTCGGCGAAGATTACCACGCTCTCATTCGACGCCACCAGCTAGATATGACAGGAACCAAGATGGAAGTGCGCAAGGAAGTCGAAGTTAGTGCGTATTCTGCAGGCACTGGAGAGTCTTTTGTCGAGGGATTTTCGCCTCGTGACATGGGACGAACTGCATCCTCGTTTGACGAACCGATAGCATCTGCTATATCTGCCGACATGGAGTACCCGCGTTTATCTCGGTCTGTCATCCCCATGCTCCCGAACGGGGCAGGCCTGAATCCACGGTCCCTCAAGAACTCCATCCCCATCCGCGCAATGACGTCGAATATCGCCGAAGGCGTTGGTGAAGGCTTTGGCCGCATCCGGAGGGAGATCAACCGAGTGCGTTCTCCACAGCTTGTGGCTCGACCAGAGGGTCTATCGGCGTCTGTTCCTCTTGAGTTTGACGAGCATGACGAGGATCTGGTGTTCCCTGGACTGGAACGAGATGATGACGTTGTGGATGACAATATGTCTAGGGGCGGAGACGCCACTGACCCTTCGATCGACACACCTCCCACTGATGCTGAGCCGTGCGATGAAGGCACAGAGTTATGGCATGGTTGGACAGAGGAGGATAAGCTCGCTGTGGACGAAGCAGAGCAGTTTGACGATGTTGTTGGATTTTTAGACGAGGAGCAGACGCCGGCGATCCAGGCGGAACAAAGGAGGGCGAACAGGCAACAGCTATGGTAGTTACCGCACGTTTGCGTGGGGTGCTGCGCTTTCGTGTTGCTGCTTAGTGTTGCTGCTTACTAGCTCCGTTTGTAATGTGTACTATCTGACATGTAACCACGCGGTATGATGAAATTAGTGAACTTTGTTTGCAATCCAAGATAAATGCTACATGTAACGATGCTCTGGAGTCTGGGTGATAGCAAGATACACGTGTTGGTATGCAGTGACCATAAGCAGCGACCAACGAGAGATTGACAAGAAATGAGATTAGCATGATGTAAGTGCGTTATGAACGAGTCAGGACTGCTCCATTCTGCCTTGCAACCGCGCGACCCGAGGTGTCACAGGGGAATGCAGGCCGCAGGGCTGTGGAAACCCGCGAATCTGTGCAGGAGCGAACGTACGCCGGGTTTGACGGTCTATAAAGGTATTCCGTGGGGTGCGATGGAGACGGGCCGAGATGAGAAGGCGGACGAGGTCGGGGATAACTATAAGTGGAAGTTTTCCGGGTTGGGGAAGGCGATCGCGACCAAAACGAGTTGTTCTGCGACCCTGATCCACCGCGAGGATTAACCTCCTTATGTTCTTTACTGCAGCCCTCGTACACATCCATTGCGTAGTGGGATTCGTCGTCTGAAAGATCATCGTCTGATTCTTCCGAGTCTGTTGCGGGCGGCGAGACGAGTGACTGGCCGTGCGCTAGCATATCCGAAGAGAACGGCGATTGGTCACATACACCACGCCCATCCATGTCAGCCAAATGGCCCGCAGACAATCTCGTGTGATTTCGCCAGTGGCGACGCATGTTTGAATTAACATTGAATTCGCGACCACATCCTGGATATGGGCACTGATATGCTAAAAGTGGGTGTGTCAGCTAGTGTCTTCGTGGGTCGTTGGGGTACGAATTGAGAAATGCAGTGATGCAACGAGGCAAACACGATTTGTCTTTTGGACGGACGAGGCCGAGATAATCAGATATAAACGTACGTTTTGCTCCCGTGTGCGTGTTTACGTGGATCTTCATACTGCTGGGGCGATTGAATCGCTTGCCGCAATGAGGACACTGGTGCTTCTTACCGCGCCCTTCTCCATGCAGCATTGTGCTAAGATGGTCTGATGACTTTAGGTAAGGTCTCCTGCCGTCATTTGTCATGACGGTGGATGCAGAATTAGGAGGGTCTGATACAGAAAAGGACAAGACGGAAGACGAAGGCTGGGGCCTGGTTTCATGAACGTGTTGCGGTGGAACAGCTACCGTGAAGCTATCGTCTCGTGTGCTTTGGGAACTATAAACAGGAGGAGGGGACCTATGCTTTGGCCGTGGTTGTGAGGGGCGATGAGGGACAAAGGCAGTCATAGAAACCCGGAAAGCCGGGGACGATCCATTAGCGATTCCTGCGCCTGGAATTCCCTGAGAGGAAGCTGTTGTACGACTGCGCAACTTGGTGCTAGAAGCGATGTGCTCGAGTGAAGATGTGAGAGGGTCAGCTCGGAGGACATTGAAGGAATAAGTGGCGGGACTTTGGAGACCGTCTGAAGGCTGAGGTGTGCGATAGGAAAAATGTCGATTTGGGGCTGAATCAGAACTGGTGCTGGATGGCGGTGGGGATGGCAGACTATGAATTGATGATGCATGTTCATTACCCAGACGATAGGCCTTGGGGCCGCGGTGGCGAGATGTGCCGCTGCCGCCGCGAATATGATCCTGCGGATGTATGAGTGCGAGTTGGATCGACCTTGGTGCGCAGACTCACAGAAATTGGTGACAAATCAGGATCTTGAGACAATGTCTGGGTGCGAATTGAAATTTCTAGACGAAGAGTGAGTGGCTTCGAAAACTGGAGTGTAAAAGAGATGGGTACCGGGGAAGATGTCGCGTATGCTAGGGAGTGGTACACTTTGGTGAGGCATGATTTGATTGGTAGGGCCTTAAAAGACTGCGAATAGTAGTAAATGCGCAGTGAAGGGTGGTAGCACCAGCTGTGGGCTTTGGGGGCTAAAGAGATTTGAGTCGATATTTATATATAAGCGGATGAGGGAAGAACCTGAAATGGGTGATGAAATGCGGTGTTCAAAAGAAGGACCGAGCGCACTTTGATGCGACCGCTGGACATCAGCGTGGCCCGCAGTAAGATGATGATCCTAGAAAGAGGATCTTATAGCGGGAATCAGAGAGAAGACCGATGGTCAATGTTGAAACGTTGAAGCTCGAGCTCGGGATGGCGGTGATTCAGTGCGAAGCGGAGAGAAAGATTAGCCTTGTCATGTACAGAAACGGGAAGAGAACCGATTACCTACTCGTCCGACTCATCGCTAACGTTAACAACTGACTTGTACTCAATTCGGAGCATCTATATCCAAGGAAAATCCCGAGCTTTCCTCAATGTCTTTTAGATCCCCTCCTGAAAATCTCTCTTTTTCAGACTTCTTTCATTCCATATTAATTCGGCCGCCGGTCACCCTTTTCGTAATTAAATCCGCTTTACCGCACCTTACTTACCGCTTTATTATATACGATGATCTTTTCCCCTTTTTGAACTGTGATCTCCGCATATACCTTCAACTTATCCGCCGATCTTATCGTCACCTCAGAATGTACAACACCTTCCCTGAAATGGTCCTTCTCACAGGCCAGCTAACCCAAGTACGTGTCTTCAACCCCATCGTCACATAATTATATACTACCCTAGGCGCCCGTCTTCGCTTGTTGACTAAATTTCCTGTCCAATACATTTCTTTGACAGTGGGCTATAGATCGTGGACACCTTTTGATCCCTACTTACGTCCACATGACTTGCAGCAACTCTCCGAGGTGATACGGCGCTTCTCGTCCGTGGATATAGCTCTTGCCAGTCGGAACGCAAACACATGCGACGATATCCGTTCGAGCAAAACAGAATGCTCTCCTGCTGCTGTTCCAGAGAATCTCTGACTCATCCGCGGTGCTACGTATACGTCGGATGCAACATGGCACCTTCCGATCTAGCTGCGCTCCAAGCGGACGCTTGGTCATGCGGTTGCACGTCGGATTGGATGGTCCATCATAGCCTCCGTCCACTCGTCCAAAATAAACCGTTCCGCTCGTCTATAAATTACTATCCCCCTCCAACCGCGAGACCGATTTTCGGATTGGCGCGGTGGTTTTCCCTCTTCGTCCCGCTATGTTTAATATTCTTGCCATTGTGGGAAATCCTCGTCAAGATCGACAGGGCACATGGTTGCCGCCGGTTGGATGGCCGGATTTTCGCTGCGGTTAATTGCGTTATCGATCAACCAGTTGCCAATACTGATGACAGCTAGTGATGATTCTGAACCACCGTTCCCCGATATGCCCAAGGGCATCCCAGATCAGTGGGAAAAGCTTCATTGAACCATGTGAGACATGTGCTCTCGGGCTGAACGAGACCAGAAACACACTTGGCATTTCTGATCTGGGCTTTAAATCGGTACCGCCTTAGCAAAGCCCAACCGTTGGAGTTCCTATTTAAAAAGACCACTAGAATCACTCTTTTCAAGACCGTGCAACATGTGCAGACAATAAGCTATCCACAAAGTCTGCGAACGAATCACAGACTTCGTCAGGAGGACGCACGCCATCCTTGGATTCATCTCCTGAGCGGTATTTTCCCGTTTTCACTGAGAATCACGCAATATTAATCAGCTCTGGGCACGGCACATTATGACAAATCAATGTCAATACCTAAGATCCTCCATAGACACAGCTCTATGGCGCCGCCGCCAAGATCTGTTTGGATATCGTCGCCAATCACGGCGATGCATCCTTCAGGATCGTGGCCCTCGAAATCGAGGCTCTCAATCACCATTTGGAAGAAAGCTTTACTCGGCTTGCCAAGCACCTCCGCTTCCCTTTCGGTAGCATTTTCCAGAGCGGCGACGAACGGTCCTGGTCCAAGCGCAAGCCCATGGCCCCCCGAGGATTCTAGATATCTAGCTTTGTGTAAGGCGATGAGGGGGATCGATGGCTTCGGATCCTCAGAGCCATTACGCGCCTTCTGTGAATCATCATCATGTTCTCCAATAAGAATTCGGAATGCAGAATTGAGATGATCGTAGTCGAACAGCGTAGGCGCCAAGCCAACAATTACCGCGTCATAGGGGACATTAGGATCGTGCGATCCTGCGGAAATGCATTCGTCTTTAGCGGACTCTGACAAGAGGAAATACGGCCTCGAAACGGCTTGCATTCAGCGTGGTGCGGGTGCATACTGGGTTTTATCGCTACCTTCTGAGACCCCTTGATTGGATAAGACTCTGTACAGCCTTAAGGCTCGTCCACAGTTCTTGTGATTCACCGGTTTGCACGTCGAACCCAGCATCTAGCATTCTCTTCTGAAGGACCGCGGTAGATTCTTTGCTGGTGTTACTACAAAACCTGAACGGGAATCCAATGCGCCGCAGCTCAGCAAGCGCTTGAACTGCTCGACATGTAGGCGTTGATCCAATCATCAGAGTGCCAGAAATATCTATGAGTAATGCACGAATGATTGGTCTTGCTCTTACAGCCATGGTGAAAGTGGGAGCTCGTTATCGGCGATGGCGGTCACTGACTGAGACGCTGGCGCTAGCGTCTATGTATAAGTATGACATATAAATCACGTGCGGCCAAATGCTTATATTCATGTATGTAACAAACGGGCACGAGGCCAAATGCAACCTTCACGTAGCGTCCCGAGTCCTGACGAAAAGGAAAATCGCAAGGAAACCATAATCTCAGCCAGAGCCCCAGAGACCTTCAGCATCCACCTCTCGCGGACCACGCCTATTCGATGATTCTGTATCATGCTCTTCATCAGCAGGTAGTGCAATTCTCCCTTCACGCGTGGTAATTCGACGATAGAGGAGCGTCCCAAGCACAGCCAGAGGATGAAGGACGGTGAACAAAACAACAGTGATCTAGTTAAGCGTCGGTAAGAAAACGTCAAGCTGGCATGTAATTCAGCTCACATATACGGGAGCAGGTTTTGGCCTAGCGCTCCATATACTCGCACAAATCCAAGTAGCTGCGACAGCCCATACAATGTCACAGCGCATCAGTATCACGGCCAGGCCAATGATATTTGCGCCGAATGTGACACCGAATCCAGGCCAGGCAAAGCGTCCGTAATCTTCGGGGTGACTGGGCGAGTAGTATAACCCTAGGGTGATGCTGAAACGCAAGCACAGTCAGTCATGCAACGTCTCCCACCAAGACGAAACTCCTACAAGAGCGAATAGGGGAACAACAATGATAGAGGAAGAATGAGGAAGAAACGTAGAGGGGCGTGAATCAGTGCTGTGTCGAGAGGGCGAGAGGATGTGGGCGGATGATATGTGAGAAGCGCGATGTTCGAAAACAATAAACATAGAGTGAGAAGTCCAAGAAGTATCGTAGAGACCAAAAAAAACTCGAGGATCTGTTCATGCATGGCAGTTGGGTTCAAAAGGTTTAGGATGTACAACGTACCCAAGATATCGCCCAAAGAGCCATCAACCAGTTTGCAAAAACGAGGGAAAGTCCGACTCCTTTTACAAGCGTTTTCTGCAGGGTGCTAAGAACGCTTCACGTGCTCACTTACAACGCGTTGCTTACCTTCGTCTCCGGCTTCCTAGCTGTGACAAGCAAGATGCAATAGCCAATTTGCCCAAGAAATATAGCGACAATGTAAGCGGCAATAAGGTTTGGTGAAGGAGATATCGATGTTGGATGTGACTTGATGATGAATGCTGGAAAACACCAACAAAATGGGAACTCCAACGTTATGGAACACATGCATGATTCTCACCGGCTGAAGGCTTGATAATAACCGAGCACACAAGTAGTACTGCAATGTTTATCAAAAGTGACAAAGGGGTGAGGACCTGCAGCCTGTGCAACTACTTATTAGGTGTCGATAATAACGATTAAGAGGGGCTACTGTACACACCGTACAAGGGAAAGGTAATCCCGCACTGCAGGATGGGAAACATCGAGTGGTAAGGAGTCCATATGTAACGTTGCAAAATTGTGTGTTGGTGGCAGCAGCTAGCAGATGATTGCAAGAGGCAAGCTATGTAGGCTACAATGCGCTCGTCAACTCGAACATGATGTCATGGACTCCGACCTGAGGTAAACAGAGAAAAACAACTTTATTTGTCACCGAGAAAAATCAAGACAACATGCAGTTGTTACATGCAGAACAGATCACAGCGTCCGCGGAAGAGGGTGCGCGTCCCCGCTGCACTCCATGCAGAGCTCACAGAACACGCCATGTTAATCAAGACAATCCGCACGAATCACCTGCTTAACCTTACTCACCAACTACAATGCCATGCTAGTGCCCAGTGCAGCGTCGATCGTGAAAATATCCGTCAAGGCAAGGGGAAGCTGAAATCAAGAGATGTTTGGACTACTTGGCCCTTGATCGATTGCTCCATTCCGGAATGGCGGGTTGAAGACGAAGTTAAATCTCTTGCTGAAGCGGTGGCTCATCAACTCAGAACTAAGTATCTATCGAGAGGACATGGCGGCCACGAATCAGAATCACAGGATGATGTGGAGGAAACGGACGACGAGGAGTTGGAGCCTTTGTCACCAAGTCTCCTACAAGCCCTGGTCTGGCAAGCCACCAAGGTCCTGGTCTGCATTTTGGACTCCATTCTTGCACATCGGCCAGCCGTAGCAGATAGCATGCAAAATAGGATGTGGGCATTTAATTGGGAGGGTGTTCTTAGAGTCTTAATCTCGGGCATGACTCTAGATAGATCGTAAGCTGCTGTCTTTCATGAGGCTCATTGATACTGACGATCCTTCGCAAGCGTGATCTCTGCAGCATACACACGCCTGTCTTCAATATATGGCTCATCCAAGGCTCTTGACATCGGTATTTGAATTTTCACAAACCCTCTCCGGTTTCATATTGACCACCACACGTCAGCTTTGTCGAGAATTGGTCGCATCGAATCCCGTACATCCGCATTGGCTGAATTCTCAGAAAGGCACGAGGACGCCTTTCTTCAGCAACCCACTGTGCGTATACGGAAGTCAAGTGAGAACACCTCATCCTTATAACTGCAGCCTGTTTAATATACCCATCCCCAGAAAAACGACGACGGGTTATGTCTAAGGCGATTATCGAGACCGATACTGAGTAGTCGTGTTTTTCCACGGACCAGCTATTCACAGGATAATCTGCTCAGGTAATCGTCTACGCTCACCATATGCATGTGGGTGTTTCAACTGACATGCACCACGCTTTCTAACGTGTTTGGCAGCTCAATGGTTTTAGTTCTCAGCACAACAAGCGCCAACATCGTTTCTAAATACCTGTCAACCACGCTTTTATAAACACCGCTTTTGGCACAGCCGACTATTTCCCGTTAGAATTGTCCCGACTGAAGTTCATATCACGGGGATCAGACCATCCCGGCAAGGGCCGTGCTTAGCTCTCTAGATGACTGAATTATATCTGTCATGCGAGATTCAGGGCGTCTCGTCCTCGTCGTTCCTCGCGCTAGCAATCTTGTATGGGAACATGACAAATCCATGGGTCCCAAACTTAATGTTCAGGATTGTATTCCGACGAGACAAGTTGCGAGATTGTGATATGATACAGCGCTGAACATCGACTGCGCCTGCATTCCTATCACACAATTATACTTAGGTGAGCACTACCATCTGCGCCCGGTACCAACGATGGCGCCGGCCCGGCCATCATTTGTTATGTAGGATGTAGTCACCTGAAGGTTGTGCAGGTTCCCCATTTCACGATCGGGCACTGTTGTTGTTCTGAGACCTGTTGTTACGTGCCCCACGGTCGTATCGCCCACCTTGCCAGACCTACAGCAAACACTTGGTTTTGCCAATGACTCATCGGTACTTGCTGTAACTAGCCGTAGGCCACCTGAAGTTTGTGTGCAGGTTTTCCATTTCCCGACCGGGTACTATTGTTGTTACCTACCCCATAATCGTATTGCCCACCTTGCCAGACTACACCAAATACTCGGCTTTGCCAATGACTCATCGGTACTTGCTGTGATCAGCTCTGACCAGCTGTAGACTTGCTCAGGCACCAAAAGCTATTTCGGAGCCGGAGGATGAATATGCGAGCATCGCACAACACCGACTGGCGACAACTGATGCGGTATTGAGTTTCAATACTGTCTTATCTGTGTTTTGGGTTCAGGGGAGACGTGTGCTCGCGGAATTTCTTCTTTAATGGTCTGACCAGGGGGAAGTCGCATACTACCTTAATGGAAGTAGAGCGTTTGAGCTTGTCGTGAAAGAAGCGATTGACAAGGGACCTGGCAATACGCAAAAGGAAGCAGCGACAAGTACGTGGATGAAGTAGAACTCCGATGTGCAAGTAAAAATCCACAGAACTTTTCTAGGATGTTAAGCAAGATGGGGATCCGAATCAGTCAGATCGTTGCCTACATGATGATGATATGCTCACTGCCAGTATGCTGAGCTTGATTAGTCGAAATTTCAAAGATTGATCGCGTGAGATCAGGATGTCGGAGGGAGCCATTTCCGGTGCAAGTAAGTTTAATATGTATGAGCGCAAATCAATAAGTAGTTAGGTCATGGGAAAGCTGCAGGGCGGTGTGTACACGTCTGGGACAATCAAGGGTGTCCAATTAGATATCTTACTCTGACAAGACCTCCAGAGTCCGGGTAGATATCAGCCCCATCATGATTTTTCTTTGATAATGATGCCATTAATGATGCCTGGCTGAGGGATGAGATCTGCAAAAAGCGGTGCCTTGGAGTTGGGCGCATCAACAGTGACAACATTTCATTCCACGGCTACCGCCCATATCATGGTGCCATCAGGGTTGAACGCTGAATACCTGTGCAAAACATGTAACATATGGAATGCATGATCGTGTATCCTCTTCAAGAGTATCACGATGAGGGTCCACATAGGTCTACAATAGTAAATACCTTTTGTGCCATAGCAGAAGCCCGCGAGTGTCGCATGGTTCGGGCGTTGGTTTGGGGAATTTGGCCAACTGATCATGGTATTATGAACGGAGCTGAGTCACGGCCGCTGAAAAGTTAGAACGCCCGAGTGCTGGAAGCGAAAGTGTGCCGGCCGGCGCATCGCCAAATTTAGTGAAGGCTGTGTTATTTTAAAGTGTGACTGTTAGGCTTGCACATGCTTTGCCTTTGGCGCCTTTCACAGCCAAACATTCTATCATGCACCCATCGAAACAGTGGCAGTGGTACTAGCAACATCACAAAGTCAGTACAAGTGGCGGCACCGCCGAAAGAACGTAAGTTCGATGTGTGATATGATTTTACTTGCTTCACACCTCGCCAATTCAACTAAACCACAGCCAGCGTTTGATCGTCATATCAACCGAGGAATCCATCGTCTTATCTGTGCGTGTACGGCAGAGTCACAACGTCACACAGGAACTCCAGGAACCCCTGCCCAGCCAGACACATATAAACGTCCGATGGACATCGCTATTTCATTGTCCCCGCTGAGACTAGGAACTTGTCTAGATTCATTACCCCTGGCCCTTGCAATCTCACTATTACAGACCGTTCCCCTTATCTTAGTTCACGCCTATAAAGTCGAACAAACCACAAATTGACCAGACCTTCCGTAGATCCTCAGCACTCGCCAGAAGTACCACGACCACACTACCTACACATCATCACCACTTACCAGACATACCTACCATGTCTTCCAAGTCATCCACCCAATCTTCCACAAATTCGCATCAACACCCAAAAGGCTCCTGCCCAATGACGGGCAAGACATACGATTTCTGCCCAGCACAGGATGGTGACTCAAGATCACCCTGCCCGGCGCTGAACGCCCTAGCGAACCATGGTTACCTGTAAGTTGTCAAATCTCCAGAGTCGTGATACACCAGAACTGATAACCTCTTATCCAGTCCACGAGATGGAAAGAACATTGGCCCAATGGACCTCGTTCGCGGACTCAAAAACGGCTACCACCTATCCACAGTGCTTGCCTACATCTTGTCGTTTGGCAGCATGCTTCTACTCGGGCAATTCAGATGCATGTCGCTTGCAGATCTTGCTCGTCATAACCTGATCGAGCATAACGCATCACTCGTCCACGATGACGATAACAACGGCGCCGAGTATGCCCCAACTCAGGTGGACAATAAGCTATTAGCAGCACTTTGTGCAGAGGACGGGAAGGTCCTCCCAAACAGAATGACGCTCGAGGATGCCGCACGTATCCGTGTCAAGAGAGAAACGGAGTGCGGAATCTTGGACGGTATGCATGCCGAGATAGCTCGTGGGGAGATAGTCATTGCTATCGGAGTCCTAGGTGGCAAGGACGCGGCGAAGAACGGCGTCAACATTAGCGCATTGCACGAGTGGATGTCGAATGAGCGTATGCCTGTTGGGTGGAAGCCTGATCACACTCAGGGCTTGTACCAGACGTACAAGATGGCGAAGTTTGTCAGGGAGCGCATGCGAGAGGTCAGAGCACAGCAACCATCTGACAAGCCAGTGCAGTCACAGTAGGGTCTGTTTTCTATCTTTGTCTCTCTCTCTGTTTCACTTGTATTCCAGCGTGTTTTGATATTATTCGTATATATTTCATACCCCATCGATGTCTGTTCGTCCAACAAATTTACTTATATCACGCATTATCGCAGAAGCATTGTTAATTATCATGTATTCCATCCCACGAGCTAGTAGTCGCACAACCGTCAATATTTAACTTTAATTTATCGCTGGGCTATCCTGGTTCATTCACAGACTCACAGGATCCGAGTGTCGGTGCAATGACTCTACCGATGCATCTCCGAGTCAGCGTCCCAGATCACGAACATCATTCAAGAACTTAAAGACCGAGAATTTGTCGGTCTCCATCGCAAATAGTATAGGGGCGTTTTGGACGGTGACGTCGGCATGTCGTATTAAATGACTACTGATTAAACAGCTGTACGTGTCTCAGGCTACATCAACGCGTTCACCTCTTGCACCCGCGTATGCCCACCATGATGAAGGATAGCAACACAGACTCATGATCTGCAGAGATAACAGCAGGACGTTTAGACTCACTGTTGGGCCAACTTAGCTTCCGGTCTTGATGATGCGTAGTCTCCGAACTCGAATCAGGTTTCGGGCGACAACTTGTCACGTACAGAACTACTGTCGGAGTGAGGACTGACGATTTCAACTGATGCGACACCGGTGCTCTGGGGAAGGACATTACTTTTGTTGTCCGACGAACCATGACTTTCCTGTCCATCTGGTAAAGAAAATATCTTGCAGCCTTTACGTATCACGGACAGTGCAGTATGTACAGGAGGTAAAGACTGAAGTACTGATGGGCCTTGCAGTAGAAATGCGTGACTCACTTTCGGAGAACCTGAAGGCGAATTTCGTTCTCGACACCAGTTTGACGGTCTTATTACGTATTCGGTGTTGGCCGACAAATGATCTTTGAAGAATCGCGAAGTGGTTGCAAATCTATTATATATTCGTACGGACCTGTGGTGAGGGTACATGAAGTAGATATTCCTCTTACTGAATTTGGCTACACGAGGAACAGACATTAATGTGGAGTGCAATCTATAGATCGGGAGAACTGGGCTTCGGGGGTTGTGGCGTGTTGGTAACCCCATTTACAACGGAGCTGTTGAACACATGATGATGGCGGGAATACCTAGATATCAGTCGTGTGTTCCATAAGGTATTTCAGGATTGCTAATTTACCCCGCGTTGCACGGGAGATATCTATCCAGATGCGTTACAGTTGGGTTCCTGTATTGTAGTCTTTTGCTTCTACATGATTGAGGTACGCGAGGACAGCACGGTCATATCACGGGACAATTGATAGTATTATCGATTGGGCCGGGCCCAACAATTAAATAGCACTCTGGATTCTAAGTATTGAACACAAACGCAGCGGCTGCGTGTTAGAATTTGAAAGCAAGTGCGACCGGACAAGCACCACTCAACTTTTAGCTACGCCTCTCCTTGGTCTCTTGCACGGCTATTTTTGGCAAAAAGCATCCACAAGGAGCGTCAGGTCTGTTGTAGATAGGGAGGACCTCCGTAGTAAGTTTAGGAATGCAAGCCGATTCTGCCGTGCCCTCAGAGGTGACGTGACTAGATTAACAGCTGGAGGTTCGTCTCCCTGTTGGCCTCGGTTGGAAAGTGTACATAGATCATCCCGAACATTCATACAACAGGTGAACGATGAGCATCGCATTATGTACTTGCAAATTTCAAGTTGTAGTAATTAATGAGCGGGTGTTGCCGAACCGGGTAAATGTTCGCGTCCGCCTGCCATTCTCGAAAACCGTGACAGAGATGATGAGTAGCTATAGCATTCGATTGCTTTTTCTTCTGCTCTGTGGCCAAATTTCACTTACAACACAAAAACGAGTTCCAGACGCCTTCAGACGTCCGCCTAGTGAAGCAGTGGACAATGTTAATCCGTCAGCATTACCTCTCACTGCACATTGCCTCGTCCTGCTCCGTCTCACTAACTCATACTGTTCAGGCTTATTGGCAATGGCGGCGACACCCCAAATGGATCCGGAGGTATGATTCCCTCAACTTCGCCCCCATTTGCCATGACACGATGGGTTGCCCAAACTTCCGAGAACTACGTATCTGTCACTCCATATAATTACACCGCGACATCAATCCATGGCTTTCAAGGAACCCACCAACCGGCCATCTGGATGGGTGAGAGCGGTCAAGTGGTAATATCTCCAGGCGCTGGCCAGGTCCAACCTAAATTCAACGATCGAGGCATGAGCTTCACTCATGAGAACGAAGTTATCACTGCTAGTTACTACAGCGTGAACTTGAATGCCATTGAAGGGGGTCAAATTTTAGCCGAACAAAGTTCTAGTACGTCGTCTATTATTGTATTGACAACTCCTCCATGTGCTGAGTTCTGTTGAGCTTCTCGTGTCGGACACCTCCGTTTCACGTTCGCTGATACCCGCCAACCTTACGTGCTTGTTGAGGCTACTCGGGCTAGCGTTCTTGGGTCTTCAGACCCTCACAACTTGACTTATCCTCATGGTTCCATATTCATTAATCCTGACACCCGCGAAATATCTGGCAGCAACCCTGAACGCCAGGACTTCATTATCGCGCCTGTTTCGACTCCTGCAAAACAGTGGAGTGGATATTTTTGTGCGCGTTTCGACCAGCCTTTTGCCTCATGGGGCGTTTCAAAAAATAACACTCTTTTTGATGGCCAGACAAGCGGCAATGGCACGCTGCTATCAGGATATGCTACATTCTCACCCGAAGTGGTAGAAGTCAGTGTCAGGATCGGTGTTTCATTCATATCTGTTGAGCAAGCTAGAAAGAACTTGGACATGGAGATACCTGATGGGAATACGCTAGAAGACACGGCGACAATGACGCGATCAGCATGGGCCGAGAAACTGGAGCTAATCAAGATTAAAGGCGCTTCTGAGGATCGACTACAAACTTTCTACACTGCGTTTTTTCATACATTGCAGGCAGTGTTTTTCCATTATTCGCTGCGGAAGTGCGATGCTCACATCTCCTTCCTTTTAGTATCCTTACGAGCAGAGTGAATATGGTCAGTACTACTCGGGATACGATGATGCTGTGCATCAGGGAGTGTCGTATACCGGATACTCGAACTGGGTGAGCACTAGTAGGCTCTAGGCATTACGGAGGTCTGATGTATTACAAAAGGACACGTATCGCGCCGAATGGGCATGGCTTATTTTATTCGCGCCCGATAGGATACCCGGTATGGTACAGAGTATGCTACAGGACTACAAAGAGGTGGGTGATATTACGACTTGCTCAATGGAAGTTATTTTCAGCCACAGCGCACAGGGCGGTCGGCTCCCAATGTGGAAGAACATCATTGGTAGGTTTTGGTGTTTATTTCAGTCCTGAATCTTATCAACTTCTCGTCGTCAGAGACAAATATTATGGTATCTCTTTTTCTGCTCTATGTCGTTCTGGGTGATTACTGAACATGCTTCTACAGGTTGCGACTCATGCGGATTCTCTCATTGCAGAGGCTGTCTTGAAAGGAATGACTGGGTTCGACTTGGAGACTGCATGGGAGGCAGTGTATAGCGATGCAACAGTGCCTCCAGTCGATGATACAACCACGGTGTGAGGTCAAATGAATTTCTGCTATATGGATAACTAAGTTAAAACATTTGTAGATACTTTGATCGTGAGGAAGTATGAATTTTCCAACTCCTGCAGCATCAGATTCTTTAATTATCACAGAATGTCGATTATGAAGTTCGTGCCGGCTTGACTTCGGTTTATGAGGAGAAAGGCTGGGTTGCAGACGACATCCATTCCGAGTCAGCATCTCGAACTCTAGATTATTCTTGTGACATTTTTGTTCAATTCTTTGTATGGCCAATACTTACCACCTCGCTTTGCTTCATCCATTCAGATGACGATTTTGCCGTGTCTGTGCTCGCAGGTCTCCTCGATAAAAGCGAAGCAGAACAGTTTTTCCGACAGCGCTCACTGAAAAATCCCTTTACCATCTTCAACTCACTCACCGGTTTTATGGAAGCGCGCAACGCAAGTGGTGCATGGGCCGGTCCCGATAACGGTTGGACGGAAGGCGATAAATGGGCTTATACATTTGACGTGGTACACGATACACCAGGACTGATCGCTCGCATAGGCGGCAATGGGACGTTTGTGAATTTTTTGGACGAACACTTCGACGGAGGTCAATTCTGGCTATGATCCGAATTGGCATTTCTTACTGATTTCGTCGGTCTGTTTCAGGTCACAATGACCATACCAACGAGGTCTGTTCCTGTTATGTGGGTTTGAAGCTGCTAACACGTTCTTGCAGCCATCTCATCATATACCCTATCTGTATTCCCTCGCTGGGGCTGCGTCAAAATCTCAATCACGTATCCGCCAGATTGCAGAGTCAAACTATAACGCTTCCGTCAATGGCCTCTCTGGGGTATGTCACGCTGTATAACGTTAAGTCAGTCCATTTGACTAATATAACGCAGAATGAGGATTGCGGCCAGATGAGCGCGTGGTATTTGTTCAGTGCTTTGGGATTTTACCCTGTAAACCCTGTGTCGGGGTTGTACGTGGTTGGGTCGTAAGTGTATATAGTGTTCGTTCAGACTCCACCACTAACCCCGGGATTTTTAGTCCATTTTTTAATGAAGTAGAGATCCAATTCCCATCAGCTAACGCTACCGGCCTCAAGATCATCTCAAAGGGCGCATCGTCAAAGCCATTCGTAAATTCGCTCACTATCAATGGCGAGGACATACCCAGTCCCATTGTTTCACACAACCAATTACTCGACGGAGGCGGATTTGAGTTCATAATGTCCAGTCGACCACAGGCCTGGGGGAGTAGCACTCTGTACCCGAAGGACAACACGGTACGCAGCAAAAGTCATGCGTTATCTTATGCATTTGACGCAGTTCGCAATAGGATGTAATCAACGAGCAAGACACATCGGTGCAGTATTACGTAGCACACCTTGAGCTACGTTGAGGGTATC
>QFEN01000260.1:7811-24610 GCA_003316125.1 Auricularia polytricha
AACTCGCAGGAAGCTGAAAGCCCGAAGCTGCTAGGTCGTTCGGATGGATCGAGAGAAGCTCAGAAGCTGGGAGAGAACACAACTGCAGATATATCAGTTCGAGTTTCGACATTAATTCAGTGGATTGGCGAAGAAGACTGCCGTGATTCAAATATAAATAAAAGTTTCAGAGTGTACATCTACATTTAGAAAATGTCTCTCACGATCCTCCAATGTGGCACTGAGCCCCAGATGCCCATGTCAATTGTCACTAGCTAAGGTCGGTCTCCTGGGTACTACTCTCCTGTTAGGTTATGTCTTGGAGGACATTATTCTCTTGCTCATCAGGCAATACCTGTCCCCCTTGCACAAGCTGCGCGGCCCACCCTGCCCGTCGCTACTTTTTGGTAATCTCGCGGAGATGTATCATCAAGAAAACATGATCTCCTTGCTGACTGGGAGGCTCGATACGGAACGATTTATGCATACAGAGGTTTCTTTGGAGGGTCTCGGCTGATAACAACCGACTTGACTGCTATCGCTCATATACTGGATAAGTCTGATAATTACCACAAACCCGACTTCGTTCGTGATAACCTGGCCCGTATGGGTGCCGGCGACCTCGGAGTACTGACAGTGGAAGGGGACACACACAAAAGACAGGTCAGGCTTGCTCGCCGCGCTTTGTAAAATTGTAGTCACTTACCAGATTCCAATTGCAGCGGAGAATACTGGTCAGTCATGATGTTACCTTATACTACGTCAAAGTTGGCTGCAGCGTGGTAATGGTCCGCCCGGGGCGCACCTACACGCGGGAAAATTTTGCCTCCATTCGATGAAACCTTGAACGTGCATCTGGCAAAAACTTACTGATTGTGTTCACACTGCTTCCGTACTTTAGGCTCCGGCATTCACGGCTGCACATATTGAAACTCTTTATCCAGTGTTCTAGGATAAAGCCAATCAGGTAAGATATTGACTCGCTGCGGGAGAAATCAAAGCACATTTTTGTAGCTGCGGGATGTTTGGAATCAGGCCGTCCAAGAGCATGATTCTCAACCCATTGATGTCATTATCGGGTTATCAAAAGCAACTTTGGATGTCATTGGACTTGCTGGTAGCTATCTACAAATTTGTCATATACCACGAATTATTGAACATTACCTTTACAGGGTTTGGGTACCAGTTCAACGCCCTGGCAGGGGAAAATGACGAATTGGCTAATACCAACTATGTAATATTCACTACTACACTGCAGCTAGCGCTCAGAACCATATTCGAGACTTGGATACCCCTGCTAAGACTATTTGTGAGCGGGCTATCTCTCCCGCCACTGACGAATCTTGCCCTGTGGCGGGGTTGTTAACCATGTTTCATCAGCGGCGTCATAGTACAATTATGGCGCAAGCGCATGCCCATCTCAATTCTATTGGACTGGAGCTTATCGAGGATCGGCTCCAGAGTGCTTTCGCGGAAAGGAATGTTCCAAGACAAAGAGACCTCCTGACCGTTCTTGGTATGTTTCAGCGATTACAAACATGGATGCCGGAATTCACCGTCGATGCAGTGGCCTCCAATCTCGAAACCTCCGGTTCTCAGCACATGAGCACAGACGAAATCCTATGTCAGATTTCGACTTTTCTGATCGCAGGTTATGAAACAACGTCCTCTGCACTGACATGGTGTCTGTACGCTCTGGCAAAATTTCCAGACAGCCAGAGAGCACTTCGCAAGGCCCTGCAAACAATTCCTATCAATTCGCCAACTCTAGATGATGATACCGGAAAAGTAGAGTATCTTGACCGGGTTGTTCGCGAGACGCTCAGATTGCATGCCCCAGTAACCTGGACAATGAGAGTTGCGACCAAGGATGACCAAATATCAGTGGCGAAACCCTTTCTCGACAAGGGTGGGGAGTACAGGAACTCTATTGAGATTAGAAAGCATGACATTATCACCATACCCATTCAGGCCATTAACAAGAACAAGGACATATGGGGGGAAGACGCTTACTTCTTCAGGCACGTTCCCTCATGTTCCATTTTATTTTCCCTGACGGCGCATGGAGACAGGCCTGAACAATGGCAGAACCCTCCTGAGCAAGTTAAAGAAATCTAAGGACTTTATTCCAACATGCTTACGTTCCTCGGTGGGGCCATGGATGCATTGGCTTCAGGTTTGCCCTTGCAGAGTAGGTGTGCTCCGGTGCCTTTTGGTTATGAGCTTCTCAGTTTGAGGCGGACCGCTGCTCACTGTGGGCCTTGCACTATGCTTTCCCATGAACACGCGGGAATTCTCCTATGCGTTGTTAAGCACGCGAACTTGTCCCGCCAGGCACGGTCATAAGATAGGTGGAGCCTTTCCTGACGCTCTGATCGAATTACTCCGCCGTGTCATCCTGTTTGTCGAATTGCACGTTGTATTGATATTTTTGGCTCCCTAGGATCAAGGCCTTCCTGTTCTCGCTAGTTCGTGAGCTTGAATTTTCTATAGACCTTCAATGGTTGTTGAGAAGACATTCAAGTAAGTGTCCGCTCTTGCTTTTTTTTGGTATCAGATTATTGTCCTTTGGGAGTCCATGTCGGACACTTCCCGTCATCTGTGCCGCGCTCTGGCAGTTTCCGTCCGATTCTTTTAATTCCCTCGGATAAAATGATCGAAGGCATTCCCCACTATTCTATTCTGTTAATTCTGTTATTTTTTTCCCTTCGCTTCTTCATTTTGATTGCTGCAACATGGCTCACGCATAGCTATCTCCCTCGTGCAGTGTCGTTGCTCGCCCTGTGGTAAAATCAGAGGCCATGTCTGGAAACCACATGCCACTTATCGGCCTGCATCGAAGGATGACATCGATCATGTCATTGCACGCGTATCAAGTACGGCATTATCAGTTCACTTCAGGGTTGGTAGACATACCCACCATCTATTTTGCCAGGTTCGCGCCCTCTCGAGGGCTCTCTTGGCACTGATTTCCGGCGGCCAACTCGTGCATGAGACCCACGGGAAGTCATGTCGTATGCGCTTCGTCTGATCGTCGTTCTCAACTTCTAAGCGAAGGATGGGAGCAGTGCCTTGCTACTTATCTGTATGTTTCATGGGTGTGTTTTTGTAATACTATTATTACTGTTCAGTGTTTTTGGTGATATCACTGATTTTCCCCCTTTTCCATTCTCGATAGCTGTGCGATCAATATACCAAAAAGGTGTGTACGTACCTCTGGTGCGTTTTCTCCGCACAAATGAACCAAAGTCAGACATGAAGGTTAAAGTGACGCCATCAGTCACCGTTCCTGTACTTACCTCATCTCGTACTAATTGAGCGCGGAGTGGAGTTCCTGAAGGGCCTCGAATGGGATACTGAGGCGATACGTAGCTATCCCAACAAGGCGGTGGCCGCTTTCAGGAGCTTTGCACTCACGTGCGCATCTACACATAAGTGATAAAGTTAAAGCGCCTCGCGTCGTAGCGATGGAGTCAATGGATCGAAGGAGGTGTGCAAATGATGATCTGGACCCTCCGCACTGTCGCCCCATTCTCACCACTGTACCGTGACCGTGTCGTACATATGAGGAGCGATCCTTTTGGGGTTAGCTTCGGTTAGGTCATGATGATCGCGGCGATGAGTCGACTTCAGCGGTCGAGTTTGCGGATATGATCCACGGCACCTTGCAAGCCATCGGAACGAATTTTCCAGAGCAGGTAAAATGAAAATGGTCTCCTGAGTTAGCAAATCGCTAGTCGAAAGCGCCGAACGATGATCCCGTTCCAACTCAAATCGCACACTGCCAACCGGCGGGCCGGACACTAGCCGGAAAGGGGGAATCACACATTCCGAGGTGTTAAAATCAAATAACGCAACGGTTCGATTGACTGCGAAGTATCCAGATTTCATTATGAAAAGGGAGATCCGGGCCCAGGATAAGAAGCAGCCTGCTGTGAGATAGAACCCCAGAACACAGGAATCAGACCGGCTGCAAGCGGTAGACACGAGGTTCCGCAGGATCATGTGCCGCACCGCAGTGGGAGAGATATGTCGCAGCAGACTGCGCCCGAACCCGGTGACCAGAAATATCTCTGTTTTATTTTTTAGTGACCAACAAGGAACACTCGGAGTGTGTGGTCTCAAGAAAGTGGATACGAGTAGTACAAGTGATTAGGTGCTTTAGGTAGTCAGTATAATAATATTGTTACACGAACGGTGTTTTTCGAAAAAACAAGGCATCCAGATAGGATTCGATGTTGTTACAACGTCGTGGTCACTGTGGAGCTGAATAGGCAGGTCCAGCATTTACAGACGGATGCAATTGTCCTTCGTTATAATAGGAATGCGACTGCGAGTCCGCCGAGTGGGCGGGCAACCTTGGCGAGCTCTGGGATGGACTCGAAATGAAGCCAGGAGACAACGACGAGTGGTGATGCTGTGCAGAATACAACGAGGATTGATTGTGCATGTTATGAGATCCAAATGGGTTGGGTGGAAGGGAGGGCGGCGCGGACATCGGAACGCCCGATGGAAGATAGCCGGACTGCCCTCCACTCCCAGAATGATGGTTATGTCCCATATTGTATGCGGACAGCCCAAGTCTATTCTGGGAGTAATCTAGACCACTGCCGCCGCCGCCGCCACTACCACTGTAGTGTGTTGGGCGTGCGAGAAGTTGTCGACCAGTTCCGCCATACTCTGCAGACGCTGAGTTCGGGTGACCGTGACCTCCCTGCAGCGACTGCAGAGACATGGGGTGATACAATTGTAAACTTTCTGCAGGCAACGAAGCACGACGCGCGACCGGATCTAAGAGAGAAGAAGCGGGCACGGTGCGAGTGGAAGATGGATATGGTACAGAGGTGGTAGGTCCCTGTGCTGCTCGATGAGCGGGTGCTAAAATCCGGCGGCGAGCCTGGAGAATATGTTAATGAATTGAATGACGAGGATGGTAGGTAAAAAAAATACGGACATTAATCATCCAATTAGACACTTGGCTCATGCTCAATCCAGTGGCATGGCAAAGCTGCTTTTTCTCCTCCTCGCTTGGGTATGGATGGTCTGAATGACGATGCAACCAGTTCTTTAGATAGTCGGTCGTTTCCTTGGGTAACTTGCCCCTCTTCCGCATGGGGCGATCAACTAATGTAGATGATGGGGCAGACGGAGGGGAGCGGGATGTGGGAGACGAAGTGGTTGCTGGTGCTGGTGTGGCGGAGGGTACTGGGCTGTTGGTCGTATTTAATGACGGACTGTTGGAGGAAAAGGGATAATCCTGGTTAGAAAAATTCCAATCATCCTTAGGCTGAGCTGAGGCAGGGTAAAGTCTACGATCCTGTTGGGCAGGAAGACGCGGAGCAGCGGAAAACATCTGTGACTGAGGGAGAGTTGTACTAAAGGAGGAATGTCTGACGCTGTCGTCGTACTTGTTGACGCTACTTGGTAACTGGCCCGTTGAGCTCGGGCGAACAATACCAGAGGGGGAGTCGTTCCAACTGTCGCTTTCTACGTATGCAGAAGGAGGGGCGCCGTGAGATTTGATATCAGGTGAGAGGGGCGATGCGAAATTGGAAGAGGAAAAATGGGAACTCGGGGTAGTTGTGCTGGAGAGAGCAGTATTAAGGTATGAGGGGGAGTCTCCGTAGGAATAATGGAGATGGGTGTCAGCAGTCAAGCGAGGTCGAGTGGAAGATTTATCTGGGAAGTCTGAGGTATCGGAAGGAGGGGGAAAATGGTATGAAACGAGATTAGACTGGTTTGTGGACGCGTGCGATGCGCGACGGAGATGAGTAGGGGGGTATGGAGCGGATCGGTAGCGAGGATTTGATTCTTGTGAGAGAGCCGGTAAGGAAGCACGGCGAAGGAAAGGATCCTCGAAGGTAGAAAATATGGATGGTAATTGTACCTTTGAATTGTCGAGAGGAGTCTCAACTGTCTTGTCGTCTTGTCGGGGACTATGAGTAGAGTCAAAATGCCAAGCAGGCAGGTCTGAAGAGAGACGGGGTCTGGGTGGTTGAGGGGAAGTTGAAGGAGACAAGGGACGCTTTTCAGGGCGAGAGGCTACACTGCTGTCTGTCTCTGCCGAGACTGTAGAGCTTGACATTCGTCGAGCAGGATAATCAAAGTCCGAGTCTGTGGGACTAAAGTAAATATAATAAAAGAGACAAGTCAGATATGGGGGATCGGGGCGCGGCAAGGCAAGGCACGAATGACCCACAGAATAGCCGGGGAGGCACAGTTTGATAAATGGTCCGGGAAGGGGACAGGGTCGATTTTTGGACCAAGTCTGAAGGTAAATGATGGGTTAGGAAGTTCTTTGAAAGGATGATGATGAGAAGAGGAAAGAAAGATTGTAAAACATTTGACAGACATGATCTTGACATATGACAGGCGGATTATGAAATCTGATTAGTAGGGGGAAAAAGAAGGAATAGAATATTTATTATAAAGAGTTGTTACTCACTGTAATGATAATTGTAATTGAGCGACGTTGTAAGAACTTATAGCGAGAGGAGAGTCGATCATATTTAGTGAAAGAAAGAGATGATGATGAAGACGGGAATTTAAGAGGGAAAGGAAATCCGAGTCGGGCAAAATAAGAGAACAACTAAATTATTAAGCTAGAATAAGCTATGAAAAAAAAAATACCGATACTTGATCGAGGCACGGGAAAGAACCTCGAGCGTTAACCGGCCATTTCTCACTGATTCCGACATTAGCGCGTCATTCCTTTGCGGCGAACGCTTGTCGGTAGCGTATTATTTGATTATAAATTGTAAATTATCATTCTAGGCTGTGCAATTCTCAATTAATCAAACTGAAGGGATTCTATTCAACTACCCAATCAGAATACTTCTTTTTCATTGCCTTGCACCTCCTCGGTCCCGTTCACAAACGTTTAGATCTCACGTTACTCTCGTCCGTGTCCTCATTCTGTCACCTGTCTTTAACCTTGTTCTCGACATCACTAAACGGTACCGTAACAAGTCCCACTCACTCTCTCCCCGCGTCGCAACCCGTATCATCCAAGCCCTGTATCATAGATACATAACGAGATTCTCTCCCTTCCACATATAGTCATATTGCTCAATCTCCAATCCTCTTTTGGCCTCGAGGGGTCCAAGTTTCAGATCCTACAGGCACTTATTCGCGCGCGGACTTCATTTTCTCCCCTGAGCCCGTTCTAATAGGGTTCACTTACGTTTCTCTGCACAGCCAACGGTCGGCAGGATTCCACAATTGGAATCCTCTCGTGTCCATATCTCCGATGGCGGCCTTCCGTATCCATCCTCGCCGTCCCCAACTCCTCCCCCAACACCAGAACCAAACCTAAAATCATCGTCACCCTCATACTAAGCTTCGGGATCGACAACTCAGATCAATACAAAATCGTCTCCAAGTTTCCCTCAAAATTGCCTCACCAAATCCCATCATCGCTTCTAAGATGCTGTTGCTCGTTCCTTCACGTAACAAAGTTCCACAGATCCACACTTACTACATAGAGGATACCAAGACTGTGATAGATTTCTTCTACAAACACCGCAAATACTACGCAAAGCAAACATCCCAAAATGATCATGCAATGGAGTCTCAGTCACCAGGAATCACTTGGTGCCACCAGCGCCGATTATCACTGTCGTCCCTGACTTCCCCTTGCCCCCCTTAATTTTACTCTTCGCCATCATACCCTGCAGCAGTTGATCAGCCTTCGCCCGTTCCTTCTCCGAAACCTCGACCCCATCTAGCATCCCAATCCGGGGACATGCGCGCATCACCAGCCCTCGGTATGCAAGGCGGCCGACATATGCATCATCCGGGAGGTCCCGGCGGAACTTCGAGTCAAGTTCTTGCCATCCATATTCCGTGCTTCCCTTCTCACCCCTGGGGTGAGCGTCCTCTCCGTCGCTACTGCCGTGTCTCTCGGACGGTTGCAGTGCCCCTGGTAGGTCTTTGACTAGAACCGGTAGATACCACCCAAGCGTACAGGGGTTCATCCTGTGCGAGGAAAAAAAAGAACCTTAGTGCTCCTAACGGAAGAGTGCGTAAATTGCAGGGTCGAAGTTCTCACCTAAAATCGAGCATTTCTACATCAGGCATACGCTGTAATATGCGGATCAGCGGTTTAGTCCCCTTCAAGCGAGAACCAATCATGCTGAGCTTCTTAAGTCTAGTAAGCCCCTCCAGGGAGACCACATCGTTCAAAAAGTTATAGTTGAGGTTCAGGACTCTCAGGTTGGGTGTTAGACGCGCGAGGTCGTGTGGGAGAGAGGTCAGCCGGCAAGCGGCTACCTCGAGGTACACTAAATTGTAACAGGGCTCTTCAATCAAGTCACTCTTGAGTTTGTTACCTAGAAAACGGATAAGCTCTGTCTCAAGTGATCCAAGTTTTGCTATACGGACCGGAGAGGTATAGCCGCTTCACATCGCGGAACTGGCGGGTCGAGAGATAGCTGCAGATCACATCACCATCGCCATCATCAAGGGATCAGGAACAGTAAAATGAAGGGTTCCGTTAATCACGTCAACACAAACCCCGAAAAGCTATGCACTCACAAACCGCAGGAAGTCTGATTTCGCATGCTAAGATTCTCTAGCTTACTAAGGCGTTCCGCTTTTACGAGAGTGTCGAGAGAATTGTTATCCAAGTAGAGCGTGCGGAGGTTTGGAAACGGGGCAACATTCAGGCGCTTAAGTCGGTTGCCGCTAGCTCGAAGGATGCGTAGTCTTGGCATTATGCCACCAGGATCAATATTATCCACTGTATTATTGTCTTCAGGAACCTGTGCTCGTTATCCAGGGCCCAACGCAATATGGAGTTAAGATTACTCACCGATATTGAGTGCAATTAGTGCAGTTAGGCTTGATGCCAAGTTCAAGATACTCCGTATACAGTTCCCGCTCAGGTTTAGCATCTCCAAACGCGGCCTGTATACATTGTTGGTCACCAAGGCAGAAAATAGGAGGTTTGGATAAATTGCTCCTACCACCGAAACTTGCCAAAGTCGGCTTCTTGAATTTGGTTGCCTTGCAGACTAAGTTTGGTCAGACCATCTAATTTCTGAAGGCCGTCGATGCTAGCAATGTGATTTCCATCAGCTCGTAGCTCCCTCAAGTGCCGAAGACATTGCAGTTCTGGGGGAGCATGGTTACTTGTCAGCCCACGTTTTGATACGGTCCTCGGTACCCACGTGTCAAAGATTCTATAGCATTGTGACTTATGTCGAGGCTTTCAATATTTTGCAAGTGACTAAATGAAGTGACACCTGTCAGTCTTCAGAGGGCGTGATGTCAGTGGAATTAACTTGAATATCACAAAAAGCCTACAAGTTGTGAGCGACAGAAAGCGTTCGTACAGAATTGGGAATGCCGCTCAGCCATGACAGCTGATTGTGATTTCTGATCGGAAGGCGTCAACAGCCGTTGGGATTTGCTTCCGCAGCTCAGCAACTCACAATACTAGAGAATCCAGCTTCGGTAGGAACTCCTTCAATCGAGTCACACCATCCAGTGACTTGCGAGAAAGGTCAACAGCATGCAGCTCGTCCCAGTGTGGCTCAAATGGCTGGATATCAGTGATCACCTGCACGAGTCGGTCATGCGCCAAGCCAAAGGAGCACTCAGTCAGGAAAGTAGCGTTTGCCTTCTGATCCTTTCCACTTAAACGACCCTTCTGTGACATCGAGGTAACTCGACGGGTCGAACCACTGCAATCGGCAACGGCCATTTGACTGCTCGGCCGCCTATAAGCAAAGGGTTGAAGTTCTTCTGTCGGCGGACGGCCCGAACTTGACAATTTCGTGGGGGAGATGTTATCAAAGCCTGCCACACATCAACACTGGGCTACAAATTTGGGGCATCATGTCAACTTACCAGGACTTTCTAGGTTCTGCATCATCTCCGCTATGCGCCTGGACCTTGCCGAGGGTATGAATAGCCCCTGTGCAGGGTCATGCTCTGAGACGCTCGTAGCAATGCTACCAACATCGTCATCACTTTCGTGGCCTTTTGGGTTCAGACCCTGTATAGGCCCGTCCCTCTTTCCATCAGAAAAACTTACGGAACGGCGGTGGCCAAGACGCTGGGCTGAAGTACGGTGCCGATCACGGTTCGGATCCCTCATAGCTGATACGGGAGTAACGCTCAAGCTTTTCAGTGCCGAGCGAGGCATTGAAGTGATAAGCGATAATGACCGACATTGTGGCGCAACTGGGGTAACAGCTACCGCAGAAGAGTTCGAAGCAGGGCGGGTAGGTGAAGGAGCTTGCAGTTCAGGCGAAATTTCATCCTCTGATTCAAAGACGGCAGCAGCGTCCTCACCTTCGCCCCCAAGGGCAGCTCCATCGCGGTCGTCTGATTCGGAATCACTTGTCTGCACTTCCTCATCTCCTTCCGAATCGTCCGATGGTACGATGCGAATAGCTGCGACCGATGGCCCGTCGAAAGAAAAGGACGTCAGGTCTACTTCTTCCTTATCATTCAGCTCCACATCCTCCTCGACCTCCTCGATGCGACTCATCTCCATTTCATCATGGTCTCCTCCAGCTTCAGGGACATCGCCTTCAACGCCTCTGTGCACACTCCCATGCGTATCCCTGGAGTCATCATCTTCCTTCAGGCTCTCTATGTCTTTGAATGGGTCCTCGCTATCTCCATCTGTGCCAGTGCCAGTTGTCTGATCGCGTTGGTCCTCGGCATCTGAGGCCGTACGAGTAGTGACCCTCACCCACTTCATGAGATCCTTGTCATAGACCATACGGCCAACCCTCTGTGGAAGAGCTGGTACATCCGATGGTGCGATGCGGGTGATTTGGACTGGACCGGCATGTTTTACGAACGAGGGTGCACTGCTCGTTGTGGTTATGGTTCCAGATGCTGTGCTAGAGGACACCATCCTGTTGAAATCCTCATTGGAGCCAGAACGAATCGTGGACGAGGCATACGAAGGAGGGATCTGTGCAGGTGGATGTGCCATGGATTGACTTGCCGAAGGAGTTACTCGAATGTGTGGAACGTTATTGAGGCCTGCGTTGGGTGCGACAGACACGGATGTAATTGGCTCTTGCCAGGGTGCTTCGATGGACATATTGGACATTTCATGCTCCAGCGTTTGGTCAGCATCCTCGATGATGGTATTGCGCGACGCTTTCCGGGGACTACGGTAGCTTTTGCAGGAGAAGGACGGCCTGCGGGGTGATCCGAACTTATTGGCTTTCCTCTTGCCAACATTGACTTCGGATGGAGACCACGAGTGTTCGATACGTGAAACCTCAGCCGCATGGGTGGGATGAGATACGTCGGTGGCACCTGAGAAAATACGTTTAGAACCTCGAATATCATTTTTTATCTGTTCCATCAGCGTTGCCGCTTGATGGCGATATGCCAAAGAGGAATGGTTACTAGAAGCAGTTACGGCTGTCGATGAACTCGTAGTAGCCGCGCTGCGCTCGTCGGGGACACGAAGGGCGGAGGTACCGGTTCCTATGCAAGTGTTCGCGATTAATATGTGCATACCCCAATGGTTTACATACCTCGTGAAGGCTTTGGATGTGTGTTAAGAGCCTCAGCTCTATTATTTACCTGACTTTCGGGGGACTGTAAACCTCCCGTAGTAGATATCGTCGAGAAATCGCGTGCGGCCTTGATCTGTTGCATGAGGGAACGAGACTCGCCGACATAATCTACCCTTGAAACCATTGGCCTCGCAATGGTAGCACCTGCGCCATCGCCTTCACCATAATAGTGGCTTGGAGGGCTGAGTTTAACCCGTTTGATGCTGCGAATAGGTGTGTTATCTGAGACGGTGGTCTCTTGCACGTTGACCAATGCTAGGCGTGGGATGCTCCTAGAAGTACCATTGCCTTCTGCACTTCCACCAGAAGGCGTATTTATTGCTATTGAATCGACCATCGCCGACAAGTGATCGCGCGTGAATGTGTCGTACTGGAGCTGAAAAAGGCGTAGGCGTGGGTCTGTCATGGGAGGTCGTGCGATGCTGTAAACACCTGGCGTGCTTTCCGCCTGAGGCACACTAGCATTGGTGCGGGAGACAGCAAAAGTAAATTTGCATTCCATACTAGATCCGGGCGGCGCAAGTGATTTGAGGGAAAGGACTGCGGTGGGCTGGCCTGGTAGCTCGAGGTCTGTCTGTGAGTCGTTTGGCGTGTACGCCTGACAAAGGCGAGAAGGCACCGTCGGAGCAGACTGAAGCGCAAGTGCAGTTGGCCTCGAAGGAGGTGGTGAAGGTGGCTCGAACATTTTCTCGAGTGCTAGAGGACTGAAGAAGTCTTTAATGACGCCCCTCTTGGGCTGCCGGCCAGGCGTCTTTTGCAAGATAGCTGGAGCGGGTATATCCTCGCGGATCAAAAACGTACCGACTGGTTCGGACGCTGCTGGAAGTGGCTCAGTGTCCTCCTGAGCTTGACTTGGAGTTCGCAAGTAGCCGGGTAACGGAGTTGTGAGAGAGATGGACTGAGTGCCCATGGACGACGCCTCATCTTCATCTATCCACTCTTCGTCTAGATCGTCTGTCATCCATGCTGGACGAACTTCACCCATAGCACCAAAAGTAAGAGCGTTAGTTGCAGCGTTGAAACTTGCCAGACTCTAGCCGAGTGTCATAGAACCGCGGCGTGTTTTCGCCACGTGACCGTTCTCATTCTTGTTGGTCCGAGTAGACCCTTGTTTGGCATTTATTTGCATTCTCTGCCTATAGGGGATAGTCTGGGATCGTAAGTATGACTCTTAGCATAGAGGGATCATATTCGTCGTAATTAAATACATCTTTACGGTCAACTTTGCGCATCTTTCCTCAGTTACAGTTCCATCAAAGGCTATCAAGGGTTGCCAATAATCTCAATCGAACGTACATGAGAGCCCAATTCCCCTCTTTGTCCTTCATGTCAACCTCGTACATATCCACAACATCATCCATGATGGCAGCGGCCTCGTCGTCACTGAATGCCTTCAGGAACGTTCGGCGGGCGAACAGCTGGAGCCATCCATGGAGGCCACCGTCCAGCAGCGGCGTCAGCCTTGGAGGAACCAAACTAATGGTATTGACGCGGAAGCCTGCGTTTTGCAATAGCTACACAGCCAGCGGGAAAACAATTGTGAGCAGCTGACAGCCATTTTAACACATGACACACCCCTTGATATTCTTCAATTGACGGAAAGTACCAGGGATCCATTTTATCGGGCTCGTAACCGCGTCTTTTGACAGCCCGGTGAAGACCGATCCGAACACCTGCATTTGTCGTCATTAAACATGTGCTCGCTCAAGAACGCAGATTTACCGATGCAATTCATGAGCCCACCCATCTCACATACAAACCGCCCGCCAACCTTAAGCAGACGCTTTGCTCCGGTCAGAACTCCGCGCGGATTCTGTTTACACCAATGTAGTACGGCATTACTGAAGACAGCATCGAAAGAGTTCTCCGATACATGTCCATGTAATTGAATATTTTGAAGGTCAGACATGTATGCGTGCCTAACCCCGTTCATCAAAGCTTTGGAAATCTGACAAAGACATCGGTCAGGTGCGAGCATTCTTACCTCGTACAAACCCATGTAATCTTACCATGTCATTGTTATAGTCCATACCAACGGTCAACCCACTTGCACCAACAGCTTCCTGGATTTGCAAGGTCAGTTCCCCAATACCACATCCAAAGGCAACAATTCGTTCGCCAAAGGAAGGTTTCAGAAGGGATAAAATGGGCGCAGTGTACTCAGCAGAATATACAAATGCTGCTGTCCGGTTGTAGTTCGACGCAAAGTAGTCTGAGGTCAATGAGAGGTCTTGAGAAGCCATGCCTTCGACCAGCCGAGAGAGAAGAGTTCTTTGCTGAATAGACCTGAAATTCGAGATTCATGTCGGTGTTATGTATGTACCATCTATCAGCGAGTTTCGGCGCTACACCGATCGGCCGAAGTTCTGGGGATACCTTAGCGCTACCGCATAGTAATCAGTACCCGTGAACTCGGCCGAGATCATACTGACGGCCGAACAGTGAAAGATGGTGGGCGACCACTGGTAGTGAGTGCCCTAGTTGGATGGCAAGTCTACTGGCTTCTCTACAGCACATTATGGGCATAGTCCTGAAATCCCAATCAAGAAAGGCAGATTTAATGGTACACAGCGAATCGGCGATAACATTGATAATCTGATTGTATTGATTTTTCTCTGAACCGCTTCCGATTGATACACGGAATTCCACGTCAAGTAGATGATTTTCCACCATCATATAAAGATTGTCTATAAACCAAAGAAGTGAACTACAATTGGGTGTGCAATCATACGCACCGTACATTGTCGTAATACGGCACCGCGGGGTCGGGGACTTGAGAAATACTTTACGGTCCATGTGGGTGACGAACTTGAACACGCCTTAGATTGTTTGGGATAGATATGCAGCTCGGGCTCGGTCTGGCACTTAGCTGAGGCATATAAATCTTGAAACATTCACGTATCGGCCTTCGGTTGAGGATCGAGGAGGCTTCAAGCAAGCATACGCTCATGCTTCACTAGGGCATTCGCCATGTGGAGATTTGACACGTCAACAAATCTTTGCAACAGAATGAAAATGAGCTACGGCGATGGTATCTTCGTCGGGTAAAATCAAGCATGGTATAATTGTGGCGGATCCTGGAGCCTGTAGGTTGTACACCGGTGACCGAGTTGTGCTTGAGTGAGTCCTAGAGGTTCCGCGGTACGTAAGTATTAGAAGAAGTTGGGTGGCTGAGTTTACCTTCCGGTTACAATACATACTTCTGCTTTGACTTCGCGATTTATTTGCTATGAATTCATACTACCATGCGGTCGCGACACGAAATCTGTACCATCGAAGTCATATCAACAAGGAGCATGCGCAGTAAACGCTGTCCTTGCCGCGGATCGAAAGAAACATCTTATAGTGTGCACTGTGTCATGACTCACGACTGCGGTAATAGCTAATAAGTCAAGAGATAAGTTGGCTATACGAAATTCTTGCACCCATGCAAACCTTTTCCGGTACAAACGTTCCTTGTCGATCTTCTGTGTGGCGTTTTCAGGTACCGAGCCAACGTAGGTTTCCGGCGGACGATATAACGATATCGGGACGGAGAGCTCATTAATGTCATTGACCATCTTCAGCACGGAGGAATTTCATATGTCCACTGTTCTTGGCATTTCTCTCTGCCTAGTTGCGACCATACAGATAGTCTCGTACGTCAATCCAGTCTATATTTAATACTCATCGGCTCTGTAGGAGAAAGGCTGCCCGCCGATGATCGTATCGCAGGGTGCCGAGAATCCATTGATTCTAGTGCTCTCACCGTACTTTCACTCCCCCCCCTCCATCCCGGGATATTGCTATAGTGAACCGTTGTGTCTAGATTCTACCACCAACTTAAGTATGTACGCAGGAGTTGTAACACTCTTTGGGTCAGAAGCACACTTTGCCCGTAGATACGAAGACCCACTATGATATTCCATCGCTCACCAGCGCGTGGTGCGCCTTCATCTTGCTTTATTTTGCGTTGACATGCGTCTATATAACTTCCACAGTCACTACATGTGATGTGGTGCGCATACAATCGCTGCATGGCTATTGCAACCAACTGTCGTATTGGCACCCCAACGACCAACAGGAATCACCACCTCGAAGGACATCACACTAGGCACACCGGATGTCTTACCATATGTCGCAAACTACGAGTGTCGGGATTACTGATGCTTGTAGAAGGATGCTTGTAGCAGGATTTCTCAGGGTTCCTGCTTGTTGGTACAGGCCAGATCATGTATGGTACAAAGATATTACACAGTTTCAGTCGTTGAAAATACGTAGTGTGATGTGATGTGTTGTCCTGCGGTCAGACAGAATATTGACACCAACTTGCTTATCGCCCATCATGATAGCCTTCAAACAACTGTGGGAGCGGCTTGGGTGGCGGGGCTTGATTGTGCATCAGGTCTGGTCGCGCCGGTACTGGTGGCATGTGTGGCATTGCCCGTAGCGGAACTTGTAGCTGGCTGATGGTCGACAATACGACGAGCCTCCTCATGAATGTCCCGAACTTGCTTCGAAGTGTTAGTGTAAAACTCGAGGACGGACTTTCCAAAGGGAGATGAGATCGCCTTTAAGTAGTACTGCAAACGCGTGCGTTATGATCGTTCGAACAAACAATAATGGGTTTACCAACCTCATGGGCAACCTTTGAGTAACCTTTCTGTTCGTCAATGGTCTTTGCCCTGATCTGCGCACCCCTAATCGTAGATTGCAATTTTCCAGACACCGTTTGGTCAGGACCGAGAGCTTTCTGTCCAACCGATGTATCGAGGTCGCCCATATAATCTAAAAACCGCTTAGAGATCCCCTGCTTGTCTGACAAGAAAGAAGCGTGAGCCGATGTTCAACCTGTTACATGAATCAGCTGACTGTCTATTTCGATGGCTCGCTGCAGGATGTGGTCGGAGAGCTTGAAACCCTTTGCTAGATATTCGGCGGCAACTATAATTAGATGTCAAGACGTTATTCCATAACAAAGGGGGCGTACGTACTTCCAGCTCTAGGCTTGTCTGACTGTTCGAAAGGTGAGCTGGAGTGTTGCGATTGCTCATGATGATTGTGAAATTCCACGTCGGAGGCGATATGAAGTTGTTCACCGTCTAAAGTACCGCCATTGAGCTGGAAATGAGGTGTTGGGTTAATCGGATTTAAATTTACAATGAATTATCATACCATGAGCGCTGTGCCGGCAGACGAAGGTTTCTCAAAGGTGACAACTGCAGATTGTTTCGAATCCCCCTCAGGTTTGAGATCAATTGACTTGATGCTGAATCGATGTCAACCATG
>QFEN01000260.1:24777-45129 GCA_003316125.1 Auricularia polytricha
ACATATGCCAATAGTTCAAGTTACTGTGACTGCAGACATAGTTGATGTGGTCGTAGATAGAACTTGGATCAGTCGCAGCAGCCAAGACCGTTGCAGCTGGTTAACCCCAGGTCCTGGGATGACATCATCAGTTTACGGTGTGTGAATGTGACTACTATATTCGGCGATGAACGCCCAAGTACCCCGTGACACCACGCCAGAGCACGCCGGTACAGGACTCGCTTCAAATTAACCATCCGCAAGGTTATTTGAGATCAAGATGACAGACATGGACGTTGATGCTCCTGCACCTTCAAAAAAGGATGCAAAGGATGACGGGAAGCAACGATTCGAAGTAAAGAAGGTACGGACTTGTCTGTTTTGTACTCTCACTCCGCTGATGATAAGTCCCTCAGTGGAATGCAGTATCACTTTGGGCATGGGGTACGCTGCCTATTCACGAAATTGATTGAAGCACTCAAAAGTATCCACAGATATCGTCGTCGACAACTGCGCTATCTGCAGAAACCATATCATGGATCTTTGTGCGTCTATGTGTCTACATTTCATCCCAACGTTGCTCAAAGCACGTTGTCATGTAGGCATTGACTGTCAAGCAAATCAGGTATCAGCATCTACAGATGAATGTAATGCTGCATGGGGGATATGCAATGTGAGTTTATCGTTACTCAACGACTCCCTTAGATCTCAACACCGCCACTCATAGCACGCATTCCATTTCCACTGCATCTCACGTTGGCTCAAGACGCGCAATGTATGTCCGCTTGACAATCGTGAATGGGAGCTCCAGAAGTGCGTTTTTCCCTCTCTCTGGTTCAGTTGTGCTCATGTTTGAATGTCAGATACGGACGATGATTGTGGCATGTCAAGCCCCTTTACATCCACGTCTTGTTCCCTTACTGTAAGACGTCGTTATTCATCCACTGTATTCACCATAGGAGTAGTTTTATGCTGCATTTCCCCAATTTTTTGGCTAAGCAAATATCTGTTTGAAGCTGTTTGAGGGGCAATAACTTGACTTGAATTGATTAGACGCCATCCAGTGTTCTAGTGTTCTCGTCATCATGCCTCCGACAGTCCAAGCAGCAAGTGAACCGACAGGGGCCTTGCGTATAAATAAATAGCAGAATGATACTCATCGCGGCAGTTCGTGCAGATTCATTGACTTGAAAGATGACATCAGCCTCCTCTTTATTCGTCGTCAATAGTTTCAAAGATAAGTCACAGTCCTCACTAATGGTCACAGATACATAAGGCTGACGTCTGCGCAGAAGCCAGAGTACAATCCCCTACGTTCTCCTAAGCAGCATGGACGGGTAGTATGAAATAACCATCCAGCTACAAAGTCAAACGGACCAGGACACCTGATTAACCTCCCTTCCAAGCTCAACCAAGCGAGCTGAGACGTGCTGTATCCCAGGCTTATCAGTTGGCCGTATATATATATGTACGTCCGCATTAACCACGTTCGTTTGGCACAACATTCCTCAGCGAGAACACTCCCACAGTGGCATCAAGTGACATTCGCGTCCACTAGCCCGCCTCCCCATGTGTTGCGTTCTTCAAGTGATAGTATCTTGAAGTCGTTCCGGAAGATGAAGTCCCCGAGTCAATGGATATTAACATCGTGGCAGCTTTTCCTTTGCACCCTCGACCCTCCTGAGAGACCGCGGGATAATATTCGAACAGAGGGTCCGCTCATGTTAACCGGCGTGACGGCTGCTATTATACTGGAGGCAAAACGTTCACGACATCGGTGCTTGTTGCGAGCAAGTTCGTTTGTGGCTTCTGTATCGCTTTATGATCTGAGACCTCAGCTCTTAGGTTTATGTGGGTCCCCACTTTCTGAACTTCCGATGTTATGAGGTTTTACGAACCTTTGACCCTCAAGCGTGCTACTCAGAATATCGTCGACCAGCCGTAAGCGTAGTGCGCCGCCACTATTGTCAGCAACTCGCCGAGATATCAATATAGTACAAGTCTCATTACTGACTGCACTAAATCTCGTCAAAATGACTCATCTATGTCTCCAAGATGCTGGGCTTGATCCCAATGGTATTGCAAAGGCTGGCTCGCGCTCATTTGGAAAATTCCAACAACGTCTGGTGACCAACGACCAACAACCATGCCAACCTCCCTTTATTACCCCACGATTTCTCTCACATCCGCGCGATACCGTCACGGAGAGCGTTAAAAATGGGTCATAGATGACTAGCCTATTCTAGATAAATATTACGCCGTCTAACTCGGGGGACACTGCATTAGTCTACCCTCTTTCAGGACACCAGGAATTACGAGTCATTATAGGCAACACATTAATGCAATTGGATTGGAAAGCTACAATTGTGGTGTACAATAAAACAGACGCTGCTCGACACTTCAATTCGATCTTGCCTAAACCCAGAGGTTACCGGCATGATTTTCAAGATATTCGTTGCTGAGAAGATGGTTTATCTTCAAACTTCAAAAGATCATATAGAGACTGAATTTGATCAACCTGTTAAGCAGTTAGCATTGATGATATTAAACCGAGCTTGATGTACAACCTTGCGCTCAATCAGATCAATGATATCTCGAAGATGATCAGCCACAATGCACCGCCTCGCTGCTTGCACCATCGAGTCCATACCCTTGTATTCGTCAGCCAGTTCGCTATAGATCCTATATAGAATAGATGAGCGTGTGGACAAGAGATGACACCGTAAATTCCAAACCCTTTGTGATGTGTGAATTCCTCCTCGAGCTCTCGTAATACTCTGGCAAGTACAGTCTGTGGTGGTAATTTGTCGCCCTGGAAGATGGCTTCGTACACATCAACACCATCGGGTTCAAAGGCATTGGCTTGGGGCTTAAAAGGATCATTTTTGACTTGTGCATTAGAGCCCTGATCGTTCAAGGGCGGGGCGCGTCCCTGACTTGGGCGTGTGGTCTTGGAGTTCGCATAGCTACCGGTGCGCGCCGAACGGTGATTACAGCGAGTGCATGTCCCAGAGTTGTGTTTTGGTGCAGAGAAGAATAAATTTTCGAGGCGACCTGAGCGTATACGAGGGAAAGGTGCAGCTTCATCATCCTTCAAGGTCTCTCTCCGAATGGCAGGTCGCCTCCCATCTTCGGGTTCATTGAGCCGAGCGTGCGACGTGTCACCTGGACGCGAGCCATGGCGCGACGACAGGGAAGCACTTCCACAGAAGGATCCCTCAGACCCTTGTTCCTCAAGGTCTTCTGATATTCGAGCTAAAGGGGCAACTTCATCATCCCCCGAAGGCTCCCTCCGAGTGGCGTGACGCCTGCTATCTTCGGAGTCAGTGAGCCGAGTCATGTCACCTGGATGCGAGCGCGAGCTATGTCGTGACGACAGGGAGGGGCTTCCACAAGAAGATCGCTCAGATCTTCGTTCCTCCAGGTCTTCCGATATCCGTGTAAGCTCGTCCACGTCAACAAACCTTCTTGTTGACTGAAAACTAGCACGGGTCGTGACCGGCTCCGGCTCCTGATGTGACTGGTTTAGCTCCTGGTTTGAATGGTCCGGCACAGAGACCTCGTCTCCCTCTTCCACAAGTTGTGATTGATGTTCCCTCGCCATTCTTCTTTCGTTAAGGCCCTCCTCTACCACATTCCTGAGTACTTCAATCTCGCCTGCAAGCCGTTCAACTTCGAGCCGAAGGGCGCCGATTTCATCTGTTTTCTCGGCAAGCATCTTGGCATCGTCATCCCGGAGCCTCTTAAGGTCCTCCAGGAGTTGCTGCTGCGCTGTCAACTCGGTGGTGACACGGGTGAGATGCGAGCGAAGGGTAGATATCAAAGACTCGAGCGCTAAACGGCTGTCAAATGTGATTCATCGGAGAGGCGATTTATCACAAACCTTTCTTTTCCTCCACAACTTCGAAATACTTGGACTGTTCTTCCTCTCTGTCTCGTCGCTCCTCTTTGCCCCTTTTCCATGATGGCTCGCCTACGTCTTGCTCGATGATTCTCGAGCGTTCTCGAGCGACATCACGTTTGCACTGTTGGAGTTCATACTCGAGTTCCCGGACACGGCGGCGAGCGATACCATTTTCTGTTTCGAGATGAGCGAGCTTTGCATGAAGGGCATTAAGGGATGCTATGAGACGGGCTGTACAGGAGTTGAGTTTCTTGGAATAAATAGAAATCAATTACTGACATTCAACCTCTTGCGATGAACCAGCGGTCTTGATACCATAGCGCTCAAGGTTGGCCTTCACAGGAGAGACAACAGCACTCGTGAGGCCAGTCAGGTCTGGGAGATTTACTCGTCCTCTACTCGCTTTCCTGAATGACCGATTTGGTTGGGAGATCTCTGCATTAACGTCAATAGCACTGTGGTCGGCGACGTCGTGAAGGGGTTGTTTCAACGCATCGTGGTGCTTCATAGAGACACGTCGAGAACCCGCAGGCGCCGCACGAGAGATAGTAGTAATCTGTGATTGGTTCTGGAATAATGCAGCTTCCTCGGCCTGGGCCTCATGCACATCCTTCGTGAGGCCCCTCGCCATACGTGTAAATTTGGAGCTAGAAGCGGATGGTGTGGGCGGCTGGACATTCACCTGCGGCTGAGATACATGCCGCCGCACGGGTGTCGCATCTACGTCAAAAGATACGGAATGAGATGCCTTGCGTACTTTCGAAGTTGTGGCTTTTCGGGAATAGGACGAAATATGTTGGAGATCCGGTGTACCATGTACATATGAATGGCTGCGAGAGGGAGACTGCTGCGCTGTGGTACGGTTTTGTAAATTGCGCGGCCTTCGGGGAGAGAACCCGACACGCTGCAAATTGTCAGAGAGCTTGCGGCGGGAGATGTTTTGCGAACGGTCTGCTTCCGACTCAGCTGACTCAGGTTCGAGAGGTGGAGAACGGAGTCTTGCTGCAAGTACCGCAGGGTGGGAAACCTGAGATAAATCGCAGTCGCCTGGTGCATCGAGGGGCTCACGAGAGTAGGGCTGGACGGCGTGTGTCAGTGGATGCAGTAGAAAGGAACCTGGCAGATCGCACCGTTTGTCTAGACCTGGAGTGAGGCTCCAAGATGCTGATGCGACTGTCCATACCAGCAATCATGTCTTGCAGTGGGCGTTCGGGGTCGTACTCGGCACCACTGAGACTGACTTCCCGCCGTTGACTACGCCCACCGAGCCCCGCGCCAATTGTGACGGCGCTGGCATGGTGGCCGATTGTGGAAACCGTCTCACCGGCATAATTATTGACACCCTCATCTTCATGTGTGGACCACGCATGCAAGCCACTTGGAGCATCGTAGTCAAAATGCTGACTGGGTTGTTCGAATGATGCAAAGCCTAGTGAACGGTTAGAATTGTGCCTTGGGTATTCAACGCTGTCGTCGTCCCCTTGTGAAGATGAAAGATGCAGGGATAAATCAGTGTTTTGAATCTGCTGTTCGAGTTGAATGCGATACTGTTCAAGCTCGTCACCAGGAATAGAGAATTCAAAGGTAGTCGATGGACGTCGCGCCATCGATTTCGCGGCGCAGGTTATATAGAAATAAGAAACAAAAATGCGATAAAAGATGAAAAGCTATATGAAGGATGAGATTGAAGAGAGTCACAGTCGAACAATCTGACAAGACACGGTCCACACAAAAAACAACACGACGCGTCAGTCACGTGAGCGAGCATAACTTCCGGGCCTTGCCATGGCTCTGCCACTTTTTAGTACTACCCGATGGAAACACAAACCCATAAGTCTCATCGCCCAGCCCAGTCTGGCTCAAAGGCTGAAAAGAAAGGCAAGGGAAAGCAAAAAACGGGATTCAATGAAAAGGTTCTAGGTGCGAACTGCTCTCTAGCATTTCCTTGTTAACTCTCTCTCAGGCATTTGCACCAAAATCCGGTCGACGTGCCGATCGTCAGGCCCGGAGAAACGTCGAGCGCGATGAAGCTCGTCTTCATGTTCCTCTTGTAAACCGAACACCTGATGATGAACCACCGCCAGTCATCATCGCAATCGTTGGACCCCCAGGCGTAGGCAAGACCACTCTGCTCAAAAGTCTCGTCAGGAGATACGCGAAGCAGACTTTGTCCGAAGCCAAGGGTCCAATCACTGTTGTCGCTGGCAAGAAGAGGAGACTCACATTCATCGAGTGTAATGGTGATCTTAATTCTATGATCGACATCGGCAAGGTTGCAGATCTCGTTCTCTTGATGATTGACGGCTCTTACGGCTTTGAAATGGTGCGCTTGTTTTCACTGAAATTTATGTCCCTTGATCGTGTGTGATCTATGGCAGGAAACGTTTGAATTCCTCAATATCCTCCAGGCTCATGGGTTTCCAAAAGTCATTGGCATCCTTACTCATCTTGACCTCATTAAAAAACAAGCCACCCTCAGGGCTACCAAAAAGCTACTCAAAAGACGATTCTGGAATGAGATTTACCAAGGCGCAAAACTTTTCTATCTCTCTGGTGTTCTCAACGGTCGTTATCCCGACACTGAGATCCTCAATCTTTCCCGTTTCATCAGTGTCATGAAGTTCCGACCACTGATCTTCAGGAATACTCACCCATATCTCCTTGCGGACAGAATAGAAGACTTGACACCGCGCGAGGAAATAAGAACCTCAAAAGGCCGGTGCGATCGCACTGTAACGCTATATGGTTACTTGCGAGGGACGAATATGCGACAAAGCACCAAGGTGCATGTTCCTGGTGTAGGCGACATGGATATCAAAAGCGTGACGATGCTCGGCGACCCTTGTCCCTTGCCAGACGCAGATTCCGAGAAGCGGAGAAAGTTGAGCGAAAAGAAGAAACTCCTTGTGCATGCACCCATGAGCGATGTTGGTGGTGTTATGTACGACAAGGACGCCGTGTGGATTAATGTTCCCGGTAACTTTACAAGAGGAGCTACTGATGGTGAGCAGAATTGTTCTTGCATTATTGCATGGTGCTGACTATTGTGAGTAGTTCCTCAGGGCGAGGGTGAACGAATGGTCATCGATCTACAAGACGTCGATGAGACGCTTGAAGAGACAGTGGCCCGGAGCAACATCCGCCTTTTTGGTTCTTCGTCAAACCCGCTAACTATTGATGCCCAACATCACGATGGAGAAAACGGCGACTCCGATGATGATGCAGATGAGGATGAGGATGCTTCCGAAGGCGACAGCGAGTTCGAGGAGGGAGAGGAAGTATTCTCGCAAGACGAGCAGGATGAAGGGAGTGACGAAGAGGACGAGCAGCTTTGCATGGGCTCTTCAAATACAGGTCGTCACGCGGCACGCATGATCGTGCGCTCGGCCCACGATTTTCCCAGCAAGGAGAGAGATTCAGGAGATGTCGCTTTTGCTGACTCTGATTCCGAACTTGGGTCGTCTGATGATGAAGGACATGCTGGAGCAGGTGAAGTTATGTATGCCGACATTGAAAAGGAGATTACGAGTGATGCCGAGGACGAGTTCGATGAAGAAGACAAGGATGACGCCCCAGCGTGGAAATCTGGACTGGCTGCGAAAGCAAGCGCTGCCTTCGAAGAGCTCAGCTGTCGGAAACGGCGTAACAACTGGATTGCAATGATTTATTCCAGTTCACTCAGCCCGGAACAGATTGTTAATGGTGCCGACACGACTGTGGTTGAATCAGACGACATAGATGATGACTTCTTCCGGGTGAACAGCTCTGGTGCTGCGAACGAACACGTCTTGGACATGACAAAAGAGGCGCTGTCTCCTGGTGTGCTGAGGGAGTGGGAAGATGAGGGACTACTGGATTCTCTAAGGTCGCTATTCATCACAGGGGATCATGACGGCGGTGATGCAGACCAGGAAACGAACATCCATGAAAACCCGGAAGGCAGGAACTTCGTTGACGTGGAGGCCGGGAAAGCACAGTCCGCTCCCGCTGAATTCGCGAGCATGGACGCTGGGACTCGTGCCCTTGTCGAAGGTTATCGGCCTGGAACATATGTGCGCATAGAGCTTGCCTCGGTTCCGTGCGAATTCATTGAACACTTCGACCCACGCTACCCTATCATTGTTGGTGGACTGCTGGCTGCAGAGGAGCGCATGGGATACCTCCAAGTTCGCATTAAGCGCCACCGCTGGTTCGCACGCACATTGAAGACGAATGATCCGCTTATCTTTTCCCTTGGCTGGAGGCGCTTCCAGAGTGTTCCCATATATTCCCTCGATGACCATTCCATCAGGATGCGCATGTTAAAATATACACCAGAGCACATGCATTGCTATGCGTCGTTCTATGGCCCAGTTGCGCTCCCGAACACGGGTTTTTGTGCATTCAATGCGCTCTCAGGGGAGACTGTTGCATTCAGAGTGAGCGCAACTGGCGTGGTCCTGGATATTGACCGCTCGACAAAAATAGTAAAGAAGTTGAAGCTCACGGGCGTGCCATTCAAGATTTTCAAGAATACGGCATTCATCAGGGACATGTTTACTAGCGCGCTGGAGGTGGCGAAATTTGAGGGTGCAAGCATCCGAACCGTATCTGGCATCAGGGGTCAGGTGAAGAAAGCGCTGAACAAGCCAGAGGGTGCCTTCCGTGCGACATTTGAAGACAAAGTGCTGATGAGCGGTAAGTGGATTTGAATTTGGATAGGATTCACTCTCTGAATTGTGAAACCTAGATATCATATTCCTACGAGCATGGTATTCAATACAGCCTCGCAGATTCTACAACCCTGTCACATCCCTCCTTCTATCCGACAAGTTGCGCTGGTCTGGCATGCGCTTGACAGGTCAGATCAGACGAGATGAAGGACTGAAAACCCCGCTGGCTGTCAATTCCACCTACAAGCCGATAGAACGCCCCGCGCGACGATTCAACACGCTCAAAGTGCCGAAGAAGTTGCAAGCAGCTCTTCCGTACGCCTCAAAACCCAAACTCATGAAGCCTCAAAGCAAGCAGACCTACATGCAAAAGCGTGCTGTTGTACTAGAGCCTGAGGAGAAGAAAGCAATTGCACTACTTCAACAGATTCGAGCGCTGCGCAAGGATCAAGTAGCGCGGCGTCGCGAAAAGCAACAAGAACGCAAGGAAACCCATCGCAAGAAGGTTGAAAAGGATGAGTTGAAGAATGCAGAAAAGGATAAGGAGAAGAAGAAGGTGTATATGAGAGCTGCAGGGATGAAGAGCAAGCGGGAAACCGATATCGAGGAAGGAAGATCAAGGAAACGGAGGAAGACTTGAAGTCCTAGTGACGTACATAAGCTGCTATTAGTTATTGCGTATATTCCATTATTTTGAGAAACGACGCGCTGTGACCGTGACCGTCACACGCGAAATCACTGGCAGTCTTCCGGAGGGCCACTGGCACGAGGCACTGCTCCTGTTCGCGGCCGTCTTTTAATCAGCTCGTTCATCATGAACGGTCATCATTGGCAGCAGCAAGCTGGTCATGACACCCGCAGCCAGTTCTCACCAGACCCTATAGCACATGGCCATACTCCCAACTCGACCTACGAAGCTCACAGGCTGTTTGCCGCGTACCCAACGGCTTCTGCAACGCCTTCGACGCACGGTCAGAATTTTATACGTTGTAACACGTCGAGTGCGTTTAACAATTCATATAGTGACAAGACACATGAATCATCTATCTGTGTCTGCACCTAACTCCGCCTACTTGCAACGGACCTATCTCGAATATAACTCTGGGTCGCAATACCAGCCAGCTCCAGTGCCTTCCCCGTTCTCAGAATTCTCTAATGAGCTCTCCTACCTTTCAGCTACTTCGATGCCCACAGGTGATTCGCGTTACTGGCACAATACAAGGGACGACTCCGTGAGGCTACTGTCCCAAGGCGGCTCGTACGTCAATGTTGTAATCGGCGTGCTAATTCAATAGTAACATCTCCAGACACAGATTTGCTACTTCTCAGTTTGCATCTCCATGGCTACAATCTCAGCCTCAGTCAACGTATCATCCTCTTCCGTTTGCTCAGTCATTGATTCAACGCATGAACCCTCCTGCCGCATACCCCACCCCACCTCCGCCTGGCATTCGAAGCACATCATCTTCTCTTGCGTTTGCATTAGGACATCCCCTATTGTATCCTAATCAATCAAAACCACCCACCGAACCCGTTCATCGGCGCAAAGAGCCCGCTGTGGCATTCAACGACTTCATTGCTCAGAAGAATCGAGACATCGAGATGAAACCAACTGAACCTGATATCAAAGAAGACGGGCCACAACATCCTACCCAGCCTCCATCTCAGCCTGTGACCCCTCGGTCTGTGCAATCCAACTCCCATGTAATCGTACAGCCAGCCGTTCAATCCCTGCCAATGCACGTTCCCCTGAGCACCCCTACATCCACACAGCAGACTCCGCGCTCTACTCCTCGCCTTCCTCGCCTTCCAATTCCGTTGGCACCTGCAGAAAACAGCGTGACTCCTCAGAAGCGAAAATATGCTGGTGAAGACAAAGGTTCTCCGCTGAAGCGCGTACACACTGTACCGTTAGAATCTCAGGAAGAGCTGAATATTCAGTTTCACTCCTTACACACTAGTACACCCTCATCGAGAACTACACCCCGTCAGGTGATGGCGTATGTAGCGGTCCCTCCTCTACCAAGCGCATGGAGGACTCCTTCGAAGAAGCAGTCTCTTCCAACTTCTATGTCAACCTCTTCAGATAATTTCGATGCATCAGGATCTGAAGAGGACGATGCCCGGTACAAGTTTGGTATCCACGCTAGTGTGAAGTTGTCTGCGCGTCGTACAGGGGATAGGGATGAACGAGGTAGGACATCTTCAATTGATGTTTTGTCGATCACTTATTTTCCCTTCAGCACCACTCGAAAAGCTCTCTGCGCTTATTGAGGACATCTTCGAAGCTGAAGACTCATTGGCCGTGGACATCGACGTTTCGGAGCTTCCGAAAGTTTTTTTTTCTGCACTCACCACAGATTGCTCCCACCCTCATTTGCAACCCAATGTGATCAAGAAACTGACGAAACATCTCAGTCAGCTAGCTCGACCTTCAAAACGATCTAGGCGGTCTGCCCGAGATAGCATAGACACCCCGAGAGCGAGGAAGGCGCTAGGCGACATCGACAACACTATCCTTGCAAGACTGCTGAAAATTCTAGAGCGCAGCGTCAAAGCCGGGGAAGCTCTGGATCCCTTGCGTGCCTCTGCTCATGCCCCCCATGCAGATAAAAATGCATCCCCGCGGAAACCGAAGAAGAGTCCAAAAGCGCAAAGAGTGATTCACCAAGATCGGGATGTCACAGGTTCTGCCTCACTGAACATTCCAGAGGAAGATCCACGCGAGTTAGAGTTAGACAGTGCTGACATGCCCCAAGAGCTGACAGCAGTACATCTCCACAACCTATCAAAGCAGCTAGAAATTTCGCGCGATAGTACCCTCGCCGTGGAATGTTGCGTTGCGTTATTAAGTGGAGAAGGCCTGACTAAACAGGTTTGCCTTTCTGGTCAAATTTTTCCAAGGTTGATCTAACTCTTGACAATTTCTCCCCGCTGTCAACTTCGCAATACAGCTTTACTCCGAGGAGCTCATAACTTCTTGCCTGAGTACAGTCAAGAACCAGCTCACGATGATTCTATACCCATTTGTCGAGGCTGCAGGCCTTGGTGGATCCTCATCACCACAACTCCAATGCACACACAGCAACACTCACACACATTCTGGTGATCTTCGACGATTACTCAGCGAACTTTTCCAGGCGGTCTCGGCTGTACTTCCCCGCATCAACGTGTTGTTCTCTGGTGAAAATATTGTGATGTCAGATGCAATCATCATTCAGACCGTGTATATCGCAATCGGGCCGTTCTTTGTAGTGGAGTCAGGCGAAGGGGATGTCAAGAGCAAGAAAGATAATGTTGTATTGAATACACTTGGCAATAGCGCTATGAGGGGTCTTCGGTTGGACGCACTCTCAGTCATTCGAAGTGTACGCTGGTCTTTCGCGTTTGTAACTATCACTCATCATTCGCCTAGATCTTTGCCAGTCATGAGGAGCAGCGATCCTGGATTATAGAAGAAATTTTGTCGTCACTCATCAAGCTCTCTAACAGTCATAAGAAAGCTGGGCAATTCCGGTCAGTGAAGACTCATAGATGTTGAGCGCAAGCAACGTTGACGTGCCATGTTCAGCTTACGTGATGGTCGTTCTATTCGAACAGTCTCTGCACTTCTATTCCAGCTCGTACAAACGTCTGCCCACGACGTCTGTGTTGCGGCGCGCAAGATTGCCAAACGTCGCCACAGTCGCCAAGCTCTTCGCAGACAGGACAGCGTAGCCAATGAAAGATCGGCTGAGCCTTTGATGGATGAATTGGACGCGGAGGTCAGTGGATATTGCTAGCCGTATCTCACTCCTAACCGCCCCTGTAGGAAATACAGCTTTATATCACGGGGCTCGAGTCCGCGATGAATGCTGCAAAGACGATAGTCGTGTATTTGACACAAAGGTGAGCAAAATGATGCTGGCTTCAGTGTTGATAAAACCGTATTGCTAGATCAGGAAAGGGGAAATTGACCAAGAATTCCAACGAAGCTGAATACCGAACCATTTTTGACAACCTTATTTCCGACCTTCTTGTCGTCCTGTATTGGCCAGAATGGCCAGCTGCAAGTCTCTTGCTCAGCATTGTTTGCAAATTCATGGTGAGTTTTTTTCACCCTTGACTGTGAATCCCTGCTCAAATAGTGTTACAGGTGTCTTCTCTGGATGACGTGAAGACGAGCACCCAAACGGACACAAATGCTGCAAAAAGTATTGCGCTCGATCACCTAGGTGTCATTGCCGCCCGGATACGTTCAAGCTCTCTGAAGGTAAAAGTACGCGACAATGACAAGCACGTTCTCCACTCTCTTGATGAGGTGTGTATTTGATTCGAGTCTTATTAGCAACCACCTCAGCATACCTTGCAGGTTATCTCTTCCGGCGATGTTGATCACTTGGACATGCTCATATCTCGACACCAGTCAATATTTTCGCATCTTTATAAAAGAGCTTCTGAAGACCAGGCGTATGATGTGAGTGACGTCAGTCTTGCAGTTGCATTACTGCTGACATGCAAAAGAGTGCCAATGATCTGACGGCAGCTACTTGGGGTCAAGAATTAGCAGTTGCGCTCAAGCAACTTGGCACTTCAGCACAGGAAGAAGGCATGGGTCCGCAGTCCAAGCTTTATGCCAAGCTGAAATCCGCGCTCAGGGAGGTTTGGAAGGATATGTCAAATGATGTTTTTGATGTCGGGTAAGCTTCTATTCTACCTTGCCTCCGAATCGCTCGAGTTAACACGCTCTGGCAGCTCACAGGAGGAAGTAAATAGGGTTGATCGTTACGCGGAAGAGATTGGGACTATCCAGACACTAAGAAATTCCTTCGGGCCAATTCTTAACGTTGTCCTGCTTGCACTTGATGCGCCTGCTGTTTTCATGCGCACAAAAGCATTGCGAGCACTCGGGCAAATTGTGAACAGTGACTCCAGCATCCTGGCAGCAGTACGTAAACAGCTCGTTGAATCAGCACTTACTGACCAGCCACAAGCCAAATGTCCGTCGGGCGATCGAAAGTCATTTGCTTGATAGTTCCCCAGCTGTACGTGATGCTGCTGTAGAACTAATTGGGAAGTACATGATAGAGTCGCCGGAGGTTGTCGGGGACTATTACACGAAAATTGCCGACCGTATCGCAGTAAGAGCATTCCACCAGTGGAGGCCCATTTAGCTGACTCTTTCAGGATACGGGACTTGGAGTTCGGAAACGTGTGATCAAACTCCTCAAGCAATGTTACGCTGGCACAGAGGATCTTTGTCGACGCATAGATATTGCGACAAAGTTAGTCCTTCGCATGCTTGATGAGGATGATACAGTAAAGGATTTGGCCATCAAGACGGTTGAGGAATTATGGTTTCAGGCTGCATCACAGAGTGGAGTCCCTAAAACCCGGTCAGTGCCGCCATCTGGTCCCGGCCAAGACAAGGGGCCACTACTCTCCAAGGTCTCAGTTATCATGGGCGTATCAGCCAACTTTAAGGATCGGCAATCACCTCTGGAGGATATGTTACATAAAGTAATATCGAACCAAGAAGCTGCTAGCGCGTCGTATTTGCGAGGAAATTACTCTGAAATTTGTGAAGTCCTCATTGATGGACTGGTAGACGCCTCGGACTTGCCAGGATTCGTAAGTGCAGGTGGCTTATCGTACTGATATTTGTTGACATATTCTGTTGGCAGACCGTGCACAACTGTGTCAGGACCATATATCTATTTACTACAGCACACCCCTCTGTCCTCTCAGGAGCAAACGCGTCTACTTTGCTCCCGTATCTCAAGAACCCCTCCTCGGTAAGAATCCACCATCGTGAGCAAATTAAAATCTAAATATGCATCAGTCCGAAGAGCTTGTTGTTTCCGATTATCTGCTCAAGATTTTCCGTTTATCAATACCTCACATGCCCAAGACTGCAGTAAAATTTGGTCAGGAACTACAGCTTGTATTGCAGCCGATGATTGTTAAACCGTCCCACATCGGGGGAGTCGTCGTAAGTTAGTTGCTTGATAATTGATGCTATTTATTTACCCAGTCATCCTGCAGAGTCTGCAAGAAAGTGTAGCTTGCATGTGTGGAGCGGTGCAGCATCTCACACACGATTTTAATCGTCTGGTCGCTCTAGTAAAGTCTTGCAATGGTATGAGGACTTTGTTCTTGGGCAGATCTATGCTCACGTAATGCTCTAGCTCGATTGCAGCAGGCCATCGCTCGCCCGGTCTCTTACCAGATGACAGCGGTTGAAAATAGGACATTATCCATTCTCATATTTATTGTCGCTTTGCTCGGCGAACACTGCGACTTTGATCGCCTCCGCGATGACCATCCAGGTAAAACTGTCGCAAACATCCGCAATTTCAGTAGTTTGACATTGATTCAAGACTTCCTTTCAGATTTGAACTCTGTGTCTCCCGTACCGTCCTTGAATTTTGTTATATGACTTTTTGCTTATCGCCATTTCTTCCAGGGACCCATCGTGGAACACATTTACAAGAGTTTACTGGAGTTATACGAGAAGTACAACGACGTTGGTCTAAAGGGACGCATCCTTCAGTGTCTTGGTAAGCCTCATCACTGTCTCTGGTTCATAGAACTCTCATCTCCGTGAAGGATTTTTGTTCCGTGCACAACCAACATTAATGACACTGGGACGGTCCGCTTCCATCATGGATGACATTTTTCACTCGTCTGATCTTGAATGCCGAGGGCGACTTTTGCGGATCATGCACGACTTCTTAGTGTCCGAATCTATGAAGCACCATGAGGAGCAGAAAGGTCAGAGCCGTGTTTTGTGCCCTTGCACTATACTGACATCCGCAGGAGGCACCAAAAGCAAGCAAGGAGGTGTAGTGGATATGGCGGAATTGGTAGGGAACACAGATGGTTTCGCTGACTCCGGGTAGGTCAAATAATTGCTCGCAAGGATCTGCTAATGAGGTTACAGTGTCAGCTCAGCCGTTGTTCAGCGATACATATCTTCAATCCTGGATGCGGCCCTGTCTCAAAATTCTCAGATCCAGAATGTTGCCGTTGATATTCTCAGCTTCACCATCAAACAGGGACTCGCCCATCCTCTGCAAGTGCGTGCTTTGGTCTTCGCACAAATTTTGAATGACTCAGTCCCGGTAGTGCTTCCCTGTCATTGTTGCATTGGAAACTAGTCCAAATGCCGCCATCAGCTCACGGGCTAATGCACTCCACGCAATACTCTGGAGTAAACACGCGTCTCTGTTGAATGCTCGATATATCATCAGTGCAAGACAGTCGTTCGACTACCAGAAAAAGATCTCCGTGGACGCTGTCAAAGGTTTGGCATCTTAATTTTGTAGGATATGGCCTGAACTTGAGTGTAGGCTATCGAACGCAAGCGGAACCAACAGCACTGCTTCAGAGGTGGTATTCTCTTGTGCGGGAGAAAAGAGCGTCTCGTCAAGACTTCCTGAGGGCTCTGCTGAAATCTTTTGATATCAACCCTTCTTTGAAATCATCACAGGTAATGTATTGCCTTCTATTGCTTGATGATGCTCACGGGACACCAGGATGATGTTGACTTCGCAAGGTACATGGCAGAGAATTTTGCTTCTCTTGACTACAGAACACAAGAGGAGGTCATCACTGTTGTTAAACACCTGACGTCCGTCTTATCTACCGCTGGCATGCAAGTGATCGACCTTCTCTCGCCTTCTCACCTCCTAGCGCAGCTGCACGATACTCGACCATTCCATAATGCCCCTCACCAGCCACCACCATCAGGCTTTCCTACTCCTTCAATTGATCAGGAAATCCCAAATCTTCCATCTTCCTCTACCACTCCTGACATGCCTCACATTGACGTTGCTGTCATGAGAAGCTCAATAACCATTGGGATTGCCATGCTTCTTAAAGCCCATCTTAAATCTCTTTACGGGCTTTCAGAAGAGTTGGTCTTTTTCATAGAGATCAATCCATCCTGCTAACCTTTCTTTCCTCTCAGGAAATGCTCTAAATTCGCGCTCGGCAAGAAAAGCGCGATCGGTGACAAACCTGCTATCAAACGCCACCAGCTTCCAATTACGTGGACCCGCCTCCCTTATGCCACTACTTCTCTCGTCCAGCACGACCTGACTGCTCACAGGCTGACAGTGAGTCTTTCTCCACTTTCCCCATCGTAAGGCTGACAGTTGTCTAGTTTATTGAAGTTTGGAATGAGGATGGTGTCGCTGCGGAACCTGAAGATGACGATGTATAGATGTGTGTCACTGCTCGCAGATATTTTTCTACTCGCTATCGACTTATCCTAAATATCATCGTACACATTCCCACTTTTAATGTAACATACAATGTCACAAGACCACCTTTAATTAATTGATGATATTCTCGTGAAGAACTGACCTCAGGGTTTCACCATGGAACCGTCCACAAAGAGTACAGGACCCTTGGGCATCTCACCAATAACTTTTTTAATTGTGTCATCTAGGTCTGGGTCATCTTCAAATTTCCACGGCAGCTGTCCACCGTAGGGCTGTGGAATATCCTTCTCGTCGATTAGCGATTTCAACGTAGGACCTGGATTTTTGCTCAAGATATGGATTTTGTTTCGAGTACCTTCATCGAACCAGGTCTGAGGGAAAGGTTGGCTTTATAAGTATACCAACATACATATTTGTGGATGGAAAGACCTTGATCCAATTCCATATTGTAGGAAAGAAAGATGGCGAGTTGACGACGGCGATTGTGTTGGGGGTCTCTGGATAATTCGCCGTAGCCATCGCAGAAGCCACCTGCAGATGGCTCCGTAGAGACCACATGGCAGACAAGGATACCTGCTCCAAATCGATTATAGTAGTCACTGATGATATTGGTGTTGGTGCAGAAAGATGGGAGCACAACGGCAGCACAAAGCGCGTCATCGCCTCATAAAGCGCAACACTGTGCAAGCTGTCGCTTCAGCTAACGATGTGTTGTGATTCAAATGCGTACTGACATTCGCTGGTATCGACGTTCCGAAGATGCAGACTCAAGTTCCTTCCGTAACGGTGCATCCAAGGAAGCAAGGCGGTATACATAGACTGGCAGGCCAGCCTGTGGGCCAGAACATCACCATCGGATTGCTGATGGTAAGTAAATTTCATCTGACCTTATCGCGACGACCTGTCCATCGAGGGTAAAATCTCCTGGCTGATTCCATCTCGTTAGTCTCAAAGGTACGAAACAGCTCGTCAACGTCATGTTGTTTGCGCCAGGCTTCTGTATCGGAGAACTGCTTTTGTGCTTTGTTTGTGTCATACTGCCGGGCTCGTAGGAAACGCCTGAGACACCGTAAGCCTGAATCGAACTCAATAACACAGTGTATAGTGGAACGTACAGCACAGTTATGTCGTCATGAGATGCAGGTGTGTCATTGGAGGGAGGCTGGTACAATCCTGCGTCACGAAGCTTTGACTTGAACGCCTCAAGCAGTGATTGTCCTCGATCATCGCTCACGGGTATTGGTATTATAATTGCTGCAGATTCCTCGGGGCTACTATGGGGTGCATGCGGCATATTGTGCCCTATCAGAGTCGAACCGACAGTTGCAGAAGGGCTGATTGAAGAACTTGAAGTTGTCGATCGATGCATCACCAAAATTCCTCAAATCAGACATTGCCTGATTTGCGTTGCTGCTGCGCCACAACACTTCTCAGAAGGTCAGAAGTGATTATTCATCCTACGTCATGCTAAGCCTATGATACAGCAACCTGACAGCAAGTAGCTAATGTTCATCTCAGTCTGCTATGATATTATCTATCCCATGTATAGTATATCAACAAATAATATAATTAAAGTGCACCATAACCTTCTCGAGCGAGCACGTTGTCATCAAGCAGTGGGCCACTCCTCATCTGAATCACCCTCCACCTTGTCATCCAGGTCTTCATAGTCTCTGAGTCCCTCATCTTCCTTTCCATCTTCCCCATCTTCACCTTCATCTTATTCACCTTTCTCTTCCTCCCTGTCTTCCTCCTCATCCTTCCTAGCATCCATATTAACAATCATCCCAATCCTCATTGTCGTCAGGGGCATTGACAGGGGCTTTGTCACTCTGCAAGAATTGATCCCATTCCTGTGTGACTTTATGGCTGACGCCTCCACTGCAAAATTGCATGAACATATCACAGTCTACAAACCTTGTACAGTATTTAGAATTGCAAGTTGATAGAAATGAAAAAAAGACTTACATATTGATGTAGAAATACCACCAGTCTTTGTCGCCATCCTCCTTGCAATGGACAAATGAGGGTCTCATGTAGTGATTTGTGTGTTTATGTGCGAATGCAGAAATGAGATGGGCCTCACAAATCACTTGATCAGGATCTAGAAATCTAAAACATGCAGGATCTTCACCTGTGAAGAATTCAAGATGGTGCAAACACTTGGCAGACCGGCCACCCTTGAACATGACATCATGCCCAAACCAGCATACAAAAAGTATATGCATGCGCAGTGGTTTTGACATAGAGGTGTTCTTGTTACCATAATACTAAACATCTAAGTGAAAAATTTGAATGACCTGCACATACCAGTATGGGTGGTGTTTGTCATCATTTTCATGTGAGAGTACCATAATGTTGGCTTGAGTTTGAGGGTTAATGGTGTTTTGTTTCCTTCAAAGGTCGTATGTAGTATAATTCACCTGTAGTACACCGTGTTCATGGAGTTGATTGTTTGCAAACATGACCTGGTCCTGATCTTCATCAGTAAACTTGTGTTTGTTGCTTAAATATTTGATCCCTTGAAGGTCACCAGTCCCTGTAGGTATAATGCATTAAGTCTGCTTACTACAAGACATGAGTATTGCATTAACTATGCTCATTAGCATGTTCAGTGATGCATCAGATCATGCTAAAGTAGTACGCCTAGGCTATAGACCACATGTTCGCATTTTCAGCCACCTACCATGGGAACTTCTCCACAACACCCAAAACATAGCCCATTTTAGGTATTCTCTCAAATCAGGCTATATTGTTAAAATTAAGCATAATCCTCACTGACTAGCAATGTGATGGTTTTGCAAGTTTGTTTGTAGTCCACAGATCCTACACAATTAAGCTTAATGGCTTCTGAGTCCCTTGGTGATTCTCAGGCTTCCAAGAATAGCACTACCACCGGAAAAATCACCAAATTGGGATATTCCAATAATCTCACTATTCCCACATACCTCCCTGGCTCTACTGCTTCACCAGAGCTTTCCCCTTGCTCACTCATGTATATAAGTAGTAGAATGGCATGTACATACATAAAATGATACAATAGACCACTTTTTTTATTGTCTAAGAGCTTGTACAGTAGTGCTGACTACAATATGTGGATCCCAGGACTAAAACACATTCGCTTTTTTGCCCCTTTAGCAGGGGAGCTATTCTGACTATATATATCATATATTAGAGGGTTAATGAATATATTACACCACTTGTTTGTGTTGATGCGCGCACATGTGTGCACGTGAGCAATGTGACCACGGACGGCACAGCTTGTCGGTGTTGTTAGAAGTAATACAGATCTGTATATATACCCGCTACCTTATGGTTCACCTCTTCCCTCAGTCCGTTATACACGACTGAGGGTGAGTTACTTCTTCTTGTTCCGCCGCACCTAGATCACTAACAGTTTGTACGTATAGACTGATAGTGTCTAGGTATATCTAATACAGTCCGTTATACAGGACTGAGGACTGATAGTGTCTAGAACTTAACAGGTTATGAGCCCTGCTCACTCGTAAATGAGAGAGCAGAACCTTCTAGACCATCGTCTCTTCCAGGAACGAATCAGAACTCTGATTCTAACTGTCGTTTATATTTCCCGTTGTCTTCTTACTTGAGG
>QFEN01000264.1:6494-53357 GCA_003316125.1 Auricularia polytricha
GGAATGCTAGGTCAACACAACGTGAAACATAGGGACATGGTAAGGACTTACTGCGACCTCCACCACCTCCACTGTACATGGCCATTTCCTCTAGTTGTGGTGGAACATTGGCCTTCGCCTCACGCAGGATGGATATCAACTCGCGAGCAGACTTCGAGTTATCGGTGGTGAAGTACGTGTATGAGGTACCTTTCATGCCGGCACGCTAAGCAGAATAAGCAGGATTAGGATTAGGAATTGATGCGTCGAGTAAGAGCAACTCACCCCTGTACGACCAATGCGATGGATGTAATCTTCGCAGTTGTTAGGGAAGTCGTAGTTCTGAAGGGACGTCAACAGCTGATCAGTAATAATGAACCACTGAAACACTCACAATCACATATCCGACATCCTTGACATCTGTGATGCCAGCAATGCAATGCAATCCGCGTCACGTACAGACAAGAGAACAACATATGAACAGACAACATGTAGCACATTGCACAATCAATAACATGACGACAACAAAGAGACACAAGCGCGTCCAACACAACAGGGAACAAAGATCGACTTCATACAAACATCATTCATGGCACGTCACAAGATCGGGGGACGTATAGCATGAACAAAGGGCATCGCGGTCCAGGAAGACAGGTACCAAGCACGAAGCAGCGGACATATCGAGAGGAGATATAGCCAGGAAGTCCGTGATGACGGCTCCATAGCGCTTTGAATCCCTTTAGTCCTCACTAGCAGGAGGACACGGGATGCTTCGGCGGATGGAACCTTGACGACTTGGAATCCTCTCGTGATCACGCGGTTCTGCTATAGCACGTCTCGCTCGAGAAGAGATTTAACCCTCAAGCCTGGCTGTAGGCACGGAGGAAGAGCAGTGCAAACATGACTCATCCCGTCTTGCTACACGCGTTAGTGAACACCAGAGTCACGAGCAAAAATAACCCAAATAGAGAGGCGGGCCATTGTTACTTTAACCTGAGTGCTCGAGAAGCCCTCCTATTTGTAGGAGTCCCTGATGGAGCGCTTGCAAGAAATGGCACACGTACCTAGACCACGGGAAGCAACGTCCGTGGCGATCAATATGGGTGAGCGACCCGCCTTAAACTCCCCGAGAACCCAGTCACGTTCCCGCCTGTGGAAGCGCTCAGTAGAAATAGGCCAAATAATACATGAAACCTACTGTTCTTTGTCACCATGGATTGCAAGAGCTGGCCAGCCGTCTTGACGAAGGTATTTGGTGATGTCGTCTGCGACACGCTTCGTCCCGACAAATATAAGTACCTTAGCGTTCTCAGAGCTGATCTGATCAAGATGTTTGATAAGCTTGGCACGCTTCTCGAAGTCACTGCAGACTTCAACAATCTGCTGAATATTGTGGTTCGCAGTGAGCTCCATAGACCCGATGTTGACCTGAATCATGTCTTTCAAGAAGTCCTACAAATAGTGAGCTAAATCTTGAAACCATAAAGATAAAACATTGAATGTTCACATTTGCGAGTTTCTGTACATCCTTCGGCCATGTAGCACTAAACATCAGTGTCTGGCGATCAGGGCGAATCTGAGATACAATCTTGCGTATCTGGGGCTCGAAACCCATGTCCAACATGCGATCGGCCTCATCCATGACTAAATAAGTGACACGGCGAAGATTAGTCTTTTGCGTCTCCAGCATGTCGATAAGTCGTCCGGGAGTGGCGATCACGACCTCAACGCCACGTTGAAGGTCACGAATTTGAGGACCCTTAGGAGCGCCACCATAAATGGCGGTGTTACGGATGCGAGAGCTCGAACTATAGACATGAGCGGAGGCCAACGCGGTGAGTTGACAAACATACCCAAACTTCGTACACTCCTGCTGTATTTGTACAGCAAGCTCACGGGTGGGCGCAAGGACAAGTGCAATCGGACCGTCGCCTGGCGCGAGCAGAGGTTGACTAGTTCCAAATGAGTAGATAATCAAAAAATGAAATACACACATACGCATTGATGTGAAGCATGGCAGGTAGAGCGAAAGAAATCGTTTTCCCACTCCCTGTTTGGGCGATAGCAACCACATCTCTACCGCTTAAAGCCATGGGCCATGCTTGACACTGAATGGGGGTGGGTGCGGCAAAGCCTTGTGCACGAATCGACGCCAAGATATATTCAGGAAACCCTGCCTCGTCAAAAGATGTGACAGGTCTGGGAACACCTCGTCCTTGAACCTTGGGGAAATCATCAGTGACTGGTGGCTTGCCACACGTTCTCACGTACTTTTATTTCTTTGGTCTTCCGGAAGTCTTCCACCTCTCTTTCAGTCATAGCTGAAACACGCTTGTCTTCGACGTAGAAATTCTTCTCGAAACGCTCGAGTTTTTGCGATGTCCAATCAATCGTTTTAAGACCGCCGCCTAAGCCTCCCATTTTGTCTTCGTAGCCGCCGCCGCCACCCCATCCCCCGCCTCCCCCACCGTAGCCGCCACCACCACCACCACCATAACCGCCACCATAATTACCGTGACTCTGGACAAGTCCATCAGCAAAATGCATTTTTTCTGCAGCAGGAAGTTTTACCATAATGTTTGTCTATAGCGAGAACTAGAAAACAAGGATGTTGCGAAGATCCGAAAGCGTGGTGGTCAAAGAGCAAGGAACAAAGAGCACCGGAAAAAATGTGTTGATGACTGGAGTAAATAAACCACAATATGCTTATGTGATAAGTTCTTCTCAGGTACTTAGCTTATTTACAAACTCAAATTCTAACATAACTACACATGGTCCCAGATATCGGGGCAATACATAATGCAACTGGTCTGTGCGGGGTATATGTAAAATGACGTGCATGAGAGTAATCATGGCCGAAGTTCGGACTTGGATGGGCATAAAGAATCAAGAAATTATGAGTTGCATCACATTGGCGTCACAGATATTGTGCATCCATCACATCACGATGCAGTATTTGCGGCGTGACCGGCGTGAAGCCTTCTTTGGGGGTGGTTCATCTGGGTAGTGCATAAGCATCTGCTTGACAAGTTCCTGGAAAACATCGTTAATGTGCCAATCGCGCTTGGCTGACGTTTCGTAGAATGGTATCTTCCACAGCGCGACCAGACATTGTATCGTGCTTCTCGCCACCTCTCGTTCGTGGACGAGGTCAAGCTTTGTGCCAACAACAACGATAGGAACATCCTGCGTATAATGGTAGTCTCTGTATTCGGTAGTAATCAATAGCACTTACGCTATCCATTCCCTTCACTCGGTGTATCTGCTGCCGAAGATTATCCAGCTCCCTGAGACTTGCTTCTTGTGTGAGGCTGCAGTAACATCAGTAGGCCAGCAAATAAATAAATTCATTTCTTGTGATGCTTACCTGAAAACTAATACGAATCCCTGGCCGGACTGTGAGAAACTGGTGTGAGTTCGATACCATAAATCCCAAAGCCATCACCATCTACCTTGATGTAAAGCTCTTTCAAAGCAGTGAATTGCTCAGCACCAGCAGTATCCAGTACTTCTAGCTGCAAGAAAACAGACGATCAGAATAACTTTGGCGAAAGGGGTTAACGGTAGTAGGGACACACGCGCTCTCACCGAAGTCTTAACACCATCGATATCGAGGGTGCGCCGATAAGCTTCTGGAAAGACGATAGGATAAGCGCTTCACGTCACATTGGAATGAACTACCACTGAGGATGCACCTTCGATCGTGGGGTCATAGTTCTCCAGGAAGACATCCTGAACGAATCGCACCGTCAACGCAGACTTTCCTACTCCTCCAGCTGCGACATATAAAACAATGCAATAGTGATAACCGAATGGATCACATACCTCCTAGGACGACAACGTTGAAGTGTCTCATATTTTGAGAGGTGGGGATAAGAGAAGGAGCCAAGGAGTGCACGCGCATTGCGCCAGCCTTGATGCAACCTGTGTGTGGGAAGTAATCGAAAGCATTTACAACGCGTCTAAAATAGTTTCTCAGCTGAAATGCGAGAATCGGGAGAGTAAGAGAAGCGAGAGCGCGGCAGCTGAATGTGGTTAGAAACCATAAATATTAATGAGATCATTAATATTGATGCACTTCGGTAGGCTTATGTGTTCTTGGGAGTAAGGTCCATCAATCGCGTAGAACTGGTGTCCTAAAATTTTATGTAAAAGCGTGGTTCGTGAACTGGGAGGAAGCAGAGCCAGCATCCGGATTCCGCGACAATTCGATCTACTTTGGCTTACGGTCCAACAACCTATATTGTATAATACAATACAATGGAAATGTCGAATTGAAGGAGTGACATATGCGAGGCACGATTACGCAAGAGGAATGAGTGGAGAAGGGGTAAGAGAGTGCAGTTGAGGTTGGACGTGGCAAGGAATAGATAGCGCGATAAGAATTATGGACATGAAATATGGGCTGAAAAGGGGTCGGACCCGCACATACAAAAGATGAAATCATGTCGGCCAGCCACCTGCAATCCTAGCAGCACCAAATCCAACACGCCCCATAATGTTCCATACCGCAGAAGTACCATCATAACCGAAGCCTTCGCCGGGTCCTTGCATGCCGTTGAAGCTCGACCAGGCAGCGCGGTCGTATACCGTTGGGCCACCAACAGGCGAATACTGAGCCCCGATAGCTGGCAGATGCGAATTCATGCAAAGGAATACGAGCGCCATAGCCCCAGCGCTGATGAGTGCCTGCCGAGCAGCCCCAGCAAGCCAAGCGTCGCCCTCTTCGTCCCCTTCGTTTCCGCCCTTGCCGATGACATAGGTATTGTAGATTTTGTAGAAACGGTTCTGACGACGCGGCTGACGCTTAGTCGTCGAGCAGGCGATCAGCTCATCTATCATCTCACATTCCACGCCGAGTTCCTCCTTCAGCGCTTTCCACTCCTCGACTGCATCTGCTGAGATTCCTCCGGGAACGCCGCGTATTGGGATAGTGATTCCTTTGTGTCGGTCCATCAAGGTATTATTGACTTGCTCGAGCTCGGTCACGAAATTGTAGGAAGGAGGTGCGTCGTTCAGGTGAGGAGGGTCTAGGTGCCCCTTGGGCGTGGGAGGGAGGACGGTTGACGATGAAGACGCAAGTGCCTCGTCGTCTTCCGGGGTGACCTGCGGTGAGGCGGACCGAGAGACCTCTAGCTCTAGTTCATCTGTTTGGATTTCGATGCTTGACGTGATTCGTGGCATGGGTACGGCTTCTGGATCGGTTTGTATCGCAAATACGCTACGGGAAACTTCTTCCGTTTGAATAGAGGACGAAGAAGTAAGAATCTTTGGTTCTGGATCTGTCTGCATTGCACACGCTGATGTATGCTCTGCAGCGTAGTGTTGCGTGGATGCATCGGTGTATTCTTTGGTTTCTGAAAAAGTGACGGTCTCGGCTTTGTTAATACGGCCAACTTTCTGTGGGGGTGTCAGACGTGAGGCGCAAATGTGAAAACTTCTTACCCTCTTCTTCCGAGTGATGATGGTTTGAATGACGTCCTCCTCCTCTTCAGTATCCTCATTCATATCCAGTTCCAATTCACTACTCTCACCCTCATCTTCAATTTCATCATCCTCGCCACCCCAGCCTCCACCCATCTTTCCCATGAGCTCAGCGCCCAGACTCTTGCTCATAGTATTCGCCGCACTAGAGTGCCCGCTTCCCGCAGCCGCATTCGTCGCAGCACTGCGCATCTCGTCCATATCAAACCGCATCCGGTCGATGGTCTCCTTGAGCAAAAGGTTCTCCTGCTTCTGCTCATCGAGCAGGGCGTGGGCTTGTTGCGCAATGGCTAGCTCCTCTTCAAGATTTGCGAGGCGATCTTCGTAGGATGATGCTTCTCTAGTCCACTTCGCAGCTTCAAGCGACTGGAGCGCGGCAGCATCTTGGTAATCTTTGATTTCTTGGTCTCGACGGCGGAGCTGGTTGCGGTAGCGTTCAGATTCCGCTACAATGACGTGAGGGAGAATTTTTCGAAATCCTGGAGTGAACCTACCACATTGCTCTTGGTATTGCTTCTGTAAGCTTTGATATGACGAACGCGCGTTCTCCAAACTTTTCTGCAACTTTGCGATTTCGGACTCCAGCGCCGTAATTTGGGTTGAGTTGGTTCGCTAAATGGCATCCGTCAGACATTGTCCACAACATTCACACATAACGTACCTCCTTCGTCCGGAGCTCCTTCTCTTCCCGCTTTGTAGAGGTAAGTTCGCTCTTGAGTTCTTCCAAGCGCCCCTGCATCTCATCCAAGTCTACGTCGTGCTCATTCAGCCTGTTCTCAAGTGTCCTCTCAGCCTCAATCAGCTTCCGCCCCAGCTCTGCGTTGGCTTTTTGCAATGCCTCCAGCCGGTCCATGGGCTCAAGGGACACAGTCGACGACGTTGCTGAACGATCCATAACCAAGCCTAAAGACGACTCATTCTCATCATCAGAGTCCGAGTCAGATGTTGAGCGTGGCATGGGCAACGAGGAGATTTGGCGCGCAAAGTTGTCGCCTGTATGTGGGTATTCAAAGGACGAGTCAATATCAGGTGAATGCTCTCCCGAAGAGACGTGATCCCGGTCCGGAGACGAGTAGTGAATCCCAATGCTAGTGAAGGGCTGCGACTGGGTACGGGAGTGCGGCCGCGCGAAAGGTGGCGAACCCATTGAAGAAGGGGAGAATAGGCCTATGGACATGCCTGAGGGACTCGTTGGATTTGACGGTGCACGCGTTCGACTGAAGGCACCGGGACTGGAGGAGAAAGACGACTGATTACAGTTAAGTTCGACAGGCGTATATATGTAGAAGAAATTGCGCACTTCCGAGTCACTAAGAGCGCGCTGAGACCCACCATCAATACTCTTACGTCTGCTGGCAGGCGCTGGACGCTTTGACCAGCTTGAAGGGGGTTGTGCATCCAAAGGGGTTGTTCGCTGTCGTCGCGACGTGTCAAAGGCAGAGCCGGTTGTCGTGGTGGGCGTCTTTGGTGGCACAGACGGTGTTCGGCTGGGGACGCGTGAAGTTCCTACTGAGCCTCTGCTAGACGATCGCGAGTGGTTGGTACTGCGAGAAAAAGGATTGCGCCCGCGATCATCGGGCAGCGTTACATCCTCTTCCAAAGGCGAATTATGTGGACTGTCTCGCGGACTGTGCCTCGTCCTCACTGCGACGAGCTGGAGCAAGATCTGAGGTGTCACTTCAATTCCGGGGCTGCTTGCGAGGATTTCCTTGAGCATGCCCATCTCGCGATCGTTGAGCAGGTCGACGCCATCATACGAGTCCGAGAAGGCACTGAGTACATCTGGGAGTGCGTCTGCGGGTATCGCTAGTTCTCCTGATTGGATTTCACGCGAATCTGGGTGTTTGTTAAATATGTCGTAGAGTTCTTGTTCAATGTCTGATACTGATTGCCTGTTGCGCCCGAAGTTCGACTGGAAGCAGGTTTTAAGGTTAGAATTGGACTTCTTCGCGCAAAAGACGCGTACGTACCATGACGAGCTGGAAATGAGAAAAGGGAAATATTGGATTGTACGATTCACTTACTTTCCACTACTTCAATGAAGTTCCTCAAGCATGCTTTGGCTGCCACAGTAACCAAACATGACATTGATCATCCACAACACATGAACAACGCCACGTGACCACAATGCACCAACGCTTGAAGCACTCGTCCCAATTGTATCCAAGGGTTACTACATAGCTTTGACAGAATACGAGCATCTACGTGTCTGGTATATTGCAGTCAATGCAGGCTATTTACGCTGTCCCCTCTCCTTTAACAATACAGTTTTCAAGCGCTTCAGCGCTTCATTCACTTGTTCCTCCGTACACAAAGAAAATGAGGCCCTCACAAATGCCGTTTTACGTCCGTTGGGAAGGAAGACCGTGCCAGGGAGTGCGAGTACACCGCCCTCGTATGCCTTGGTTCGTATGAGGTCTTCTGAGTCACCCTCATCTACGCCGGGTGTTTGATTTGGTGAGAGCAGGAGCTTGAACCTATTGTGATAATATCTTTGTTAATATATCTCAATCGACATCGAACAGATGCACAGACCAGAAGAACATGCCCGCTTCAGGGGTACACCATTCCGCAAGTCCACCGAGGTGCGCATTCAGAGCGGACTCGAACACATCGCGCTTCTCGCGGTAGAAGTCGGCAACAGCCCGTGTATGGGCGAAGAAATTGTCGTAGCCCCATTCCTCAACCAGTGCGAGGGTGATAGCCTGGATGAGTGATGAGGCTTGCAAATTGGCCATTCCGGTCTGATTGAATGTCAAGATACAGCGCAAATGCCGATCTATCTTCTTGTACGCACATGCAAGTCCATGGCATCAATAATAGGCTTCGGACCCGACGCAAAGCCCATGCGCATGCCTGCGGAGAGAATCTTGGAAAAGCTGTCAAACCGGAGAACTCGGCCGACCTCAGGCTCGTCAAGTTCCAGCTGGAAGTATGAAAGCGGCCGAGGGGCTTTTCCAAAGTACAGGTAGAAGTAGGGATCGTCTGTGTACAAAAGGAGGATTCAATCTACTCCGCAAAAAAAAACAAGAGAAGTAGCCCACCTTCGAGAATCAAGAAATTGTGTTCGCGTGCAAGTTGCAATACTTCCTTGCGACGCTCGAGGGTCGCTGTCATACCGGTAGGGTTGCAACCGTACTACAATATGGTTATTTTGGTCCACAGATTGATTGAACAGATAGAGCTTACGGGTACTGTGTATAAGACCTTCGGCTTCGGCTTTCCAACAGGCCACTTCTCCAAGATATTGCGTAACAAATGAGAACACACCCCATCTGCGTCTGTTTCCACCTCTAAAATTTACTGAGCACGAGAAATTTAATACCAGCACACGACCAACCGATCTGCTCGCAGTGTAGAGTTGAAAACATTGGAATGACACCACTGAATAGATGGCAGTCAGTAAAGAGCAGACTTTTCTCCGGACTATTTTTAACTCACGCATACACTGGGGACTCCACGAGGACAGAATCCCTGGGGTTCACTAAAGCGTTGACCGCCTGCGGAAACATGAGAATCATTATTCATTTTTAGAGAGCCCTTAAACCTTATAAATCAAGTCCTGCGAACCACTACCAATGGATAAGTTCCATCCCTCGCCTGATTTGCGGCCATGAGAGAGCGCTTGCAATCCCATGAACCAGTCCAAAAGACGAGGAAGACCGCCAGTGGGACCGTATTGCAGGCCAGCCGAAAGATCCTTTCCGGATAGCGAGATTGACTGTTCCTGTGATGGATCCGTAGGGGAGTTAATATTGAAAGATAATGATTTGAATGGAAACATGGCATCATTGGGTTTTCCCGCTAGGAGCGAAATCAGGCCTGGCTTGTTTTCCAATGGGAACAGCCCACGAACTGAAGTGGTAGTATTCAAAAATACTGTCGATGACTCGTTAGAGATCATTAGAGACGTACTAGGACTGGGCTTCAGTTCTTTGGCAGCGTCAGACAAAAATTGTGTGTAGAAGTCTGCTGGAAGGGACTTGACAACCTTCTTAACAGCATGCCCGCTAGCTTCAACGGGAGTGCTGACACCAGAAGCTGAGACAAGAATTCCATCGGAGTGTGTAGCCATTTGAGACCCGAGAGAGTTTGTCCTGCAGAGATATAGCTCGTGTCACCGCGAACATGATGCGACATGCATATATGCCCACCTTTTTATGATCAGGAGTGAACAACTCGAACGAATATGATATAATCACCCGCAGCTGATTGCAGTGTGATTGATGTGCAGTACCTGCCACTGCCAGCCACTGCCAGCATCAAGTGCCAGCAAGGCAACCGCTCGAGTCACATCCCAGAATATGACTCGCTGCTGCTTATCAGAATCATCATAATTTACATACACCAGTGTGTCAAGGGCTGTCAAGGGTTTGCCGCGTGGTGTCATGGTTGCTCTAGACTGATCCCTATCAGAGCTTCAAAACAGAATATTGACGGGCTCATTGCTTACGCACCCGGTCAGATATTTTAAGATGTCATGGGGCACAGCATTATGTGTAGGAACACGTTATAGATTTCGTATCTTCCTTGCAGCCAGTAACGTCTAGCAAGCTACCTAAATCTATGTTGCCTCTTGGAAGTGAAGCAAAAAAGGATAAAATCACAGATGCAGTGGAAATACATAGGTCTAGGAGAAAAATGGGATGTGAGTTTAAGTCAGGAATGAGTGGAAACTGCAGGTGGCCATCAGCCGGTATGGTGCAGAGGGAGGATGAGGAATCGTCTAAAACAGTCCGAGAGATATCATAATGTGTTGAAAGTGCTGTATACAAAGTCTGCCTTGACCTCATCGAGACTGGGCGTCATCTGAGAAGTCAGAATGAGGGACGGGGGAGGCAGCCGTGACGGAAACAGATGGACGCCGCCGCTTTACTTCAATAGGGACCGTCTCCTCATCACTCTCATCCTCATCAATCTCATCGTACATGAGGCTGGTGCTAGCCTGTAAAGCCTCAGACTCCGCTTGGCGATCCCTGTGAGTGTCGCGGAAGAAACTGGAGTCATCGTCGAGATCGTCGAGGTCATCGTAGTCATCATCGCTCGTCGCGCTGGGCTCCGATTCGTATGCGACTTGCTGCAAGGGACTGGGGCTTTGGGTAGCAGACCGAACAGGCAGATGCCGGTTGTGCCCAGAATCGTGCAAGGACGGATCAGGGACGACTGAAGTTGGGGTGGCGACATAGAGGCGTTCAGGTTGTGGGTGTCGCAACACGACGGGAGAGTAACTGATTGGTTGGTTGAGGCCTAAAGGCAAGTTTGACGAAATGAGGCTGCTCGGATCATTGCACACGCCACCAGCACCCAAGAACATCGCATCCTCTGGAAGGGGAGTGCTGGCATTGTCTCTACCACGGTTGGTGGGGCGACCTTGAGAGTATGACGCACAGGGTTGACTTTGATCAAGTGGAAGAAGGGCCTTGGATTCTCTGTGTCGTGAAGGAGGGCGACTGACATTGGAATCATGCGCCCTGCTCTTGGATGCATTCCGGGCCCACCTCTCAATTGACTCTTCCCTCCTTCCCATGTTTGGCGTTGAGTCGTTACGCACAATGACAGAGCCTCCAACACCGCGACGCTTCCCATCCTCGTGGATTTCTGAACCTGACATTCGCCCACTAACGCTTTTGTGCCGCTCTACTGCAATGGTAGGCGAGGAACACACACCGTAGTCGTCTTCATCGTCACGTGATGATGTGCCGCGCGAACGAACACCCTTGAATAATGAGGATATGCGGCGTGTGAGGCGCTTTGGCCAGCCCCAGCTGAAGCGGACGGTAGTCATCGCAGTGCGGGTGTCAGACTCCGTGACCGTGACCATGTCAGTCCGGGAGGGTGAGGTCTGGCGAAGCCATTCTTGGTGATGTGGGATATCCCGCAGGAACCAAACGTATCGCTACACGTAAAATGGGAGATATGGGGGCGAATACGCGCGAAACGAAAATCGACGAACCTTTGCTTGATCAATAGTCATGCGCTTATTGGGATCTTTTTCAAGCAGCTTGTCGAGAAGGTTTATGACAACAACTCCCTCAGATTTTTTATCCTTGGGCTTCCGCCCGCCAGTTTGAATACAATCGTAACCCATAGTGTCTTCTGGCTCCCAGTCATTTTTGCATATGATATTGTAGAGCATGTATTCGCTCGAATCTGGGGCTCTGAACGGGATTTTGCCAAAAAGAAGGCAGTATAGGGTGACACCCAGTGCCCATACATCAATGGCCTTCGTAATCTGCTGCCGCTGGGACGTGTTCGGGCGAACAGTGGAAGAGGAACTTATATGTGGGGCGGACCTCAAAGAGGGCAGCGTGGTCGAGGTGGCAGAAGCAGATATGGAAGCTGCAGGATCGCCATTGTACTCGGCGATGACTTCAGGAGCAAGAAACGGCGGGGTTCCGGCACGCTTGGAAAGGTCCGAATCATCCAGCAAAATTGGGTCATTAGCGTCATCCAGGGCAACCTTTCCACGCCCTGCAGCCGCGAGGCGCTGCGCATATGAGAAATGCGAGACCCCAAAGTCACTGATCTTGACCATTTGGCGATCCGCAGTCCAGAGAAGGTTAGCGGGCTTTATGTCACGGTGAATAATTCCCTGGTAATGGACTGCATTTTGGGAAGGCAAGGGAGTGTCCAAATTAGCCTGTGATGATGAGCATGCTATTCAGCTTACGATATTCGAGGCCGAGGATAACATCGCGGCATATGCGTCGGCATTGGTCCACCTGCAGCACAGGCTCATTTTGCTCGTTGCGCCACTTGATCTCTCCGCCACTTAGATATTCCATGACTAGAAGTGATGTTGTGAGTACGTGGCTTCCTGACACATGCGAGCCTCCTATCATACTGTCTCCTAGACTGCAGCCACAAGGTCTTTCTCAGCTGAGACACTCACCCATGGCCTGTAGTCAAGAGTAGATAGGTGGCACAATTCTCCGATTCCACGGAAAAGAGCGAGACTGGATGCTTACCCATGTAAATCCTATCATTCAGCTTGTCGTCGATAACCTCCAACAAGCGAACGACATGCCCATGACGGCATTTTTTCATTATTGCGATTTCTTTGCGTATTTTGTGCTCAAGGCTTCCGAGTTTTTCTGTAAGTGGTGTATGAGACGACGCGGGGATGTTTCGCCTGCGGAGCATGTTCATCTTCTCGGCGCGTGGGTTATTGCGTTTGACAGCCTTTATGGCCTGATGGACACCGTGTCAACAAGATCATGTCAGCGAAGTGGGCAAAGAATATCAACTGACCAACTCGCGACGATTATCCGACAAGTCCCAACACACCCATACTTCGCCATGCTGACCTTTTCCTACTCGGTGACCGCGCAGATACTGGTTTACGATAGGTCTGCGGTCATCATTATACCTGTAACGTAGTTCAGCTGTCATCCGAACGCTGCCTGGTGGATCGAATGGGAGTCCTGAGGGGTCTTCTGCAGCGTGCGCACTGCTTGCTGAGTCTATGTCGGAAGACATCTTGTTTGAGAACTCATGAAGTCCTTTGCAAAAAAATAAACTGCGAATCAATGAAAGAGCAATGTTTGTTGAATAGGCTGGAAGACGAGGAAAGGGAAAGGAGATCAAACAGCGACGCTTCAAAGAAACTGCAATCTAAAGCAGCGTATAACGACCAATTTTGGATGCAGCTGACCCCGGACACTCCGTAATGCAACAGCCTTCTGAGATTACAGATTTCACGGACTACGTCTATCACAAATTTGGATGGTGAACGTTTGGATCACATTAATGCAGCCCTAGTACCATCAAGGTACACCCTCAATGTAGTGTCCTTCTGCCGACCGCTTATCACATCTTTAACGAGGGCAAACGCATTTATCCTCGTCTTTGACGTCTTTCATAACCTGTACAATACAAATACGTCAGTACAGGGTGTCACGGGTAGAAGGTGTTTTAAATTGGGCCCTCCCTGCACTCCCAAGGGAACCCTCGAAGTTCAGGCAGGGATGCGAGGAGGCCGTGATGGGGTGTCTTCGAAAGGGACCACATCAAGCGATAACGTGGAAATGTCCCTCCCTCCTTTACAGATCATATCATCCCTTTGTCATTTCCAATATCCAACGCCAGAACTTTACGCCGAGATAGTCTATCGGTTAAGAAAGCAGCTCACCTCTTCGACATGATGTCCGCACCCCTGTTTGAAGGGACACGTCAGTTAGATCTCAGCCTATCGATGCAGGAAAGGGTATGTGTAAATAGACAAAGTTCGCGGGTCGGGCCCGCGTTCTCTTAATCCCATGATACTTCCGCCCTCGCCCACGGAAGCACTATGAACCCTCTCTCTGTCAGCCAATCACCATGCGCATCGGTACATCGTGCGTGCATGCGCCGCCGCCTCCAACCGGGATACGATCTATTGCACAACATCGCCAAGGAAACGATTGCTTACCTTCCAACTAGTTTTGCCGCATTTGTCACATCTAACTGCGTAACACATATCGACGAGAACCATGGATGCTTCTTCATGAGCCATTGTTTTCTCGATCGTTTACTGGGGGTGTAAGTTAAGGTAATAAAGTCACTGCTGGACGTGTGATAGACAAGTGACATTGGCGTGAGTTACATCATGATGTCGTTCAATCCCTCAGACTCTTACCTTTTATCTGACAGCAGAAGATGCACGCCGTGTGGCGAAGCAGTGGCAGAAGTGTGAGAGTGATTCGCTGGAGCGTCTTACGACTCTTATCAGGTCTTTTACCTTTATACTGATTGGAGCTCCTGACTTTGAGACATATTTGGCCATATATGCTAACATAAGCAAAGGTCCACCAGCTGGATACCACTAACCTACTAGTTGTCGACTCCCTTGTCCTCCACTGAACTAAAATGATTCAAACTGAAGGGAAAACAACATAACGCGGGACGTAAAATTAAACGCGTCGTTTTCGCGGGGATTTGTCGTTGACTTATAATGGTTATTGGCAGGTCTGGATTTCCGCACTACTGCAGATTACTGCCAGGTGCCCCATATACCCCAAGAAGGTCAACATTAATCTCACTGCAGGGTCGTACTTATCGGCTGGGCCTGGAGCCACCGATATGAATTGTACAAGAATGATCTAAGCGGCCTCGTACGTACGCGCTTGCTAGCACCTTACATAGTATGTGGTAAGGATTTCGACATCAACACCCATTGAATGATCTATCAATGCTACGTTTCACGTAGTTTTTTTTCGGTAGGTGCCTTAGCACGCACTTCAGTGCTAGTGGTTGTCCGAGTCGGATTAACCTACTAGCACTCCATCCTCTCATCAACAGCTCGGAATTCTGATCATCACTAGTATTACCAGGGCTCCCTGACCGTTCGATCAGAAAAGAGAGTGTACTAGGGAATCGAGGAACAAGTGGAGCGGTCCAAATAGGTCTAGGCTAATTCCCTGCCATTCAGCAATCCCCTGGCTAGTAGGAACATTTTCCTCCGCCGATTAGTATACCCCAATGCGGGGGACTCGATCCCAGCGGCATATGTATTTGTTCCCAGTGGTTGACGGCGTTCGTTCGAAATACTCACGTCGTTGTTTGCAGGTTTCAACTGTGATATAGACCCATGACTGCGGGCCCCAGGTTGGCAAGAGTAAAATTTCTGGATCAATATAATCATATCAAGACCGGTATCCTCAGCAGCACAAGGAACTATTTATGTAGACGGGGGACGCTGAGCGTTCTTACAAAAAAATCTTGATACGTACTAATCACAGCTGTACAGGACCATTTAGTCGTGAGCTGAAACATCCTGTCGGGCTATCAGTTTACGCAAGGAACGTCCACAAAAACTTGCCCAGCTACAGGTCAACAAATTTAATTGCACCTCAACGAACCACCTGCACGGATCTTGGCTAGACTAGTCAAAATTCTTTCACACAAATACAGACACCAATGCAGGTGACACATCAAACTCATTGTCATCCCTCATTGTACTGTGACGCTGAAAAAATGTATTGATATCGTAGTAATCCTACAATACGAAATGAGGGAGTCGATGCATAGATATACTATTATATTGTCTTCCACGAAATAAACCATGCATAAATCGCAAGAAAAGTCGTTCATCGTCTTTCCTTGACGAAGAAATGCAGCATGAGGAAGCTCGCGGTTGTAAACACCACGAAGAAGATACCAAGTAGGGATATGTTCGGCCACCAGAATGACTACGATCAGAACATTAGGGCACGATTCACAGCAGTGTAAGTATCTACTACCCACCTGAGCTCTAAGACCGAATATGGAAAGAATGGTAGCCGCAGGAACTTCCAACTCAACGCCATACTGAAGCGAACACGTTAGATGACAAACAAGAATGACCATTGACGTTACCTTGATCTCCTTTAGTTGTAGATATCTCAGTTCATTCACGGCGAGTGCCTCGAAAGCAGCGTGGAAGAACGAAACGCTATGCAACCACTGCAAGGTGGGTGTGACGGTGTCCCTGTTGATAAGGAGGCCCGTGAAGAGGAGGCTGTGATGATCATCAATCAATACTGCCAGCATTCAGACAGTAGGATGACCCACTTGAACAGCATGACTAGGGTGCCAACTAAGCTCGCCACGCTGGTACTGGCAAATGTTATCGACAACAGAAGGATCACGCTTGCCGTCGTCAAGTTGAACAGCACGAGCGTCAGCATGAACTTCCAAAAAGCTGGAACTGTGGGCACGAGACCAACCAGGCCGTAAACAATACCACCAAAGACAAGTGGAGGCACCAAGCGAAGTGGCAGGATATCAAACAGAACCTGACCAAGGGTTAAATTAGAAAACAATACGAATCAAGTCATGTTACCTTCGAAGAGAAGTAAGTGAAGGTTGAATAGTAGCCGTTTGCTCTGTGATATAGAAAAAATGAGTGTGGAAAATATGTTTTGACAGAGTCTCCCTACCTTTCGCGCATGAAGAGGACTCGCTCGTTCGCGAATAATCCCAGGCTAGATAAGCACGAGAAGCCGAAGAGCACCAACGTGAAGAAGAAAATGCCTGAAACTTATCAGCTAAAGAAAAAAACCTATCACAAGACTGCTCACCAAGCCGGTTCTGGAAGCCTGCGATGTCGTTGCTAACATCATGAACAAAGAGACCACAAATCACTGAGAAAAGGCAGATGAATACGTGAAACCACAAGAAAAGTGATAACTCACGAGCCAGCACGATGGAGGACAGATAATGAGCTGCCAGTAATGCTGGATCACGGTAAAGATTCTTGAACGCCCGACCACTCAAAATCTTGAACTGCGTTGCCCAACTGGCTCTTTTCCGACCACGCAGTAAAGAGTTTTCAACCACAACGTCTCGCAATTCACCGTCCGCGTGTGACGCATCAGCTCCACGCTGTGCAGTAGCAACCTCCCCCGTCTCGGCCTTGATGGATTTCGCAACTTCACTCGTAGAGTACGCCTCGACAAGTTGCGCAAGTTTGGGAGTAAGCGCGTTGCCACCAGATGGTGAACTTCGGACAGCTTCCAGAAGTTGCGAGGTCTTGCGTTTGATTGAGGATGTGAAAGAGACGCGACGGGTTCGAAGCTCAGTTTCTTCCTCCACCGCAGTGGAAGAGCGACCATGTGATCGTACAGACGACGCGCCAACGGCATGCTCCTCATCTAAAAGGTTGTCACCAGATGTCGATGATACCGCATCGTTAGAAGGAGAATCTGGGCTTCGCGGTTCAAGTCCAGCATGTACTGTTAGGTCGACTATAGCAAGAGTCAGTCGCGTGGTGCCATAAAATCACAATACTACTCACTGAGATAATCCGCGATGTTGAAGCCTGGTGGACACGGTTGGTCGATGCTAGCGAAGTATTCTTGGCATTTGGCGAATTCTCCAGAGTACACCATTTTCCCCTGAGCGAGAAGCACAAGATGATCAAACAAGGCGACAATATTACTGCGAGGCTGGTGAATGGTGAAGATAACGGTTCGATTGTAGTCGCGTGCAAGGGTCACCAAGCTCTCGACGACATTGGATGCATTGTAAGAATCCAATCCTGTACAACTTCAGCGTGTTATCCAAATTCGTCAAAGCATAACATTACCGCTTGTAGGCTCGTCTAGAAACAATATCGAAGGGCTAGTGACCAACTCGCAGGCTATTGAGACGCGTCTCTTTTCGCCTCCAGATATTGACCGGCGTCCTGTGCGGCGTTAGTGTGTGCTCTTAATCCAAGCAGACACCAAACATACCCGAGTCACCTATTCTTGAGTCCTTGATACCCAGGATACCGAGTTCGTTCATTGTCTCAAGTGTCCTGTACTTCTTTGCCTCTAAGCTCATCTCCCGCGGGAGCCGCAATAGCGCAGAATACAGCACGGTCTCATACACCGTCAACGTGCTCATCAACGTATCTTCCTGGTCCACGAAGCCCACCACCTTTTTGAACTCCGTGTCCGCGACCTCTCGCCCGTTGACGAGTGTCGTGCCGCTGACTTGGCCCATTTTGCGCTTGCGAGCGAGGATATCAAGGAAGGTAGATTTACCAGCGCCAGATGCACCCATGATCGCCATGACTTGACCCGGCTTGATGGCACCAGAAATTTTATCAAGGATCGTGCGGTTGCCGAGAGAATAAGATATGTTCGAAAAGTGGAGGGATGCAGGAACATGGTCTGTCATGAGCTTCGAAGCTTCGTTTTCTGGCAGCCTGATTTTGCCGAAGTCACCACCACTGCGGGATCGACCAACGTACCAAAGAATTGCGACAGTCAGGACAACAATCAAACCTGCACCGGCAGAGCTAAGGGCTATCCATTTGGCGTTGTCGGGTTTGGGTGGAGGCTATGAGGCAGTGAGAACATGAACACCTTAATTGAATCGCTCTACGCACATGGAAGCCAGGAACTTGAGAGTAATGCAAGCATTCTCCGCCCTCACACTGGAGGGTGATGTATGCATCGCCGAAAATATCGTTGATGAGATTATTCATAGCGGGCTCCTCGAACCTGCATCCAGCGGTAGTCTTACAACTGAAACTGGCGGGTCCACGGATCTCTTCTGTCAAGAAGTCGCTGATATCTATGACGAAATATTACGAAAATTTCAAAGTGAGTTGCGACACAACCTTACCAACACTTCCATCCTCTCCACAAAGGAACTTGCCAGGAATACATTTACATTTAATGTGTTCACAGGCATAGATCGTAGTGTTCGTGTCGTATCCCGGCTGGGCCTCAGAGGAACACGTGTCCAGCGCACAGTAAAAAGATTCTTCTTGTGCAGTCCAGAACTGAAAGCTGCACGTCCCGGAGTTATCGCAGCTGAATGTGACTTGCGGGGGACGGTCGGGGAGCATATCCAAGATCTTGCGGTCTACCAAAATTAGTCTTCGGCATGTCGATGCATTCCGAGGGCGTACTAGTAATGTCACACATTTGGTGATTGTTAAAGACAGTCTCGCCACCCGTGTAACAACTCATGTTTGCAACATTTTCATCTCCCATCTCAGTATGGATGCCGCCAGCTAATGGAAAACCAATGCAAGCATCGTTGGTCTTGCAAACTAGCGGTGGTCGATTAGGTCGAATGGCAGTGACATATTATGATGCAGGATGGTTCGTACCATTACAATTTATACCTCCCCAGCCCTCGTTACATTGGCATGGCTCGTCTTCTCGCAGCGGCCTCTCAACGCCGTCCGCTAGGGAACCGCATTCTAGAAAGAATATAGGTGATCGACGTCCAAACGACGCCGGGCTGGTGACTTACGTGGAAGCAAGCAGTCTATCCCACCCCAGCCTGGAGGACATTTACACTGTCCATCATATTCATCGCAGTGACCAAATTGTCCGCAGGTGAACGCTGGAAGAAGACAATTGAAGCAAGGTGGACACTTGTCTGGTTTAGAGAGTGGGAAACGATCAACCAGTGGTCCAACTAGACGCGGAAGACATACCTCTTGGGGCAGAAGACGCAAGGGACTATGAAAGAAGTAATATCTGAGTACCACAAGATGCGACGCCAGGAGTAACTGGTACGTACAGATATCTCGTAGTTGGACATTCCGCTTCTTGGCCATGTCGAGTTGTCTATCCGCCCGGAGACCAAAGGTAATAACGCGAGACCAAGGACAGATAGTGGAAGTCGTTTATGCATGTTCTTTAGCGCTAACATGAACCGCATCCTACGTACTCCTTAGTGCGCAGCCAGTGCGCGGTCCTGTGTGCTGTGACCTGTTGCCAGCCAACGCACTTGCGGAACACCTGCGCGAAACTCTTTCCATTTCTGGCGGGTTCCGGCCCAGAAGGGACGGAAGCCTTCAAGATCCAGTCTATGACTTAGCAAGGGGAGACTGGCCTTGCTCCAGCCACATCTGATATACAAACTTTTTCACGGTGTTCTCCTGGGTGGGCAGAGCTTGTGATCAAGAAGGACAATGCCACATGATCCTTTCTTGTCCATCCAGGCTTTTCAAGTTATTATATAGGTAGCAAGTGCGGGGAAGAGTCAGAAGACCTTCAGTCACTGTGCCTCTGTATCTCATGTCTCCGCAACAGAAAGCTCTTATTCTTCCCAAAAAGCAGGGCAACTTCAAGGTTGGCTTCCGCAGCATACCCAGCCCTGGTACCGGGCAGCTCCTAGTCAAAATTTACTCTGCTGCCCTGAACCCCATCGACTACAAGATACAGGTCAATGGGATATTCGTGACCCATTACCCTGCTGTTCTTGGCATGGATATTGCTGGTATTGTCGAGGAACTAGGAGTAGGTGTTAAGAATTTCCGCAAAGGCGATAAAGTGTCAGACATTCCTTTCCCCCTATACTTATAGGCTCAACTTTGGTTTACAGATTGGCGCATGGAAATTCCTTTATTATTGATCAGGGTGCATTTCAGCAGTATACACTAACGGTTGCGACGTTTACTGCCAAAGTAAGTCTTGAGTGGGTCCGTCAATTACATCGTCGGCTATATCCCATCCCAGATTCCTTCGAGTCAATCTTTCGATAGCGCAGCTACCGTTCCTCTTGGGTTGGACACTGCAGTAGCGGGTTTGTATGGAAAGTACCTCGGAGCCGGGATAACCCCTCCTTGGGTGAAGAGTGTCAGCGATCAACCAAAGAAACCCATCGTTATCCTTGGCGGTTCCTCCTCTGTGGGTTCATACAGTAAGCGAAGTGGGACTCGCCTCTTTAACCTTATCCTGACAGTTTTTTTTAGCCATCCAGCTTGCTCGTCTTTCAGGGTTCTATCCTATCATCACTACGGCATCCCCTAGCAATGAAGACCTTGTCATGGATTACGGCGCAACCCACTTTTTTGACCGGCACCTTTCCGGCAGCCAGCTGATGGCGGCCATCAGCAAAGTAACCGACAGTCCTATCAGGATCGTTTATGACGCTATATCGCTGCCAGAAACACAGTCCGTTGGATGGGGATTGCTGGCGCCAAACGGCATCCTCGTGTTAACCCTTCTTGCATCAGTCAAGGAAGATGAAGGCAAGGGGCGCAAGGCCGTTTCCACCATCGGGAGCCCACATCTCCCACATAATCAAGAGTTGTTCCGCAGCTCTTGGGTTATGGTCGAAAAGTGGCTCTCAAAGGGTATTATTCAGGTTCGTTCTGCAATCACTGATTATCTATGACTCACGATTATGTAGCCAAACAACCATGAAATCCTTCCGAATGGGCTCGAAGGTATTATTGGAGGGCTGGAAAGGATGAGGATGGAACAGGTGTCTGGAACGAAGTTGATCGCTCACCCTCAGGAAACAAAGTAAATATGCATATTTCTCGGCCGCTAACCTGCGTGTATTTGTAGTATGTGCTAGTAAGTCATTCGACTATTAGTTGGGTCAGGCCCTGAAACAAGAAAGTATGATTTGTCGCAAATGCAGAGCAAAACCATGATATATTGGCAAGTAAAAGGAATAATGTTGAGCAATGGAATGATGGAGGCTTGGAAGAAAAGGGCTGGTAAGCAAATTGACGCCACATACGTAATTACAATTCACTGCAAAAAGTGAGGTAGACACTAACTATTTGTCACGTACTAAGCATGTGCCGGGAATTAGCTCTTCTGTCATCTACTCAAGTGTCGTGTGTTCACAGCATAACAACTTCCGCTCCCTGGACCACAGATAAGGTGTGGTCATGGTTGAATCGATGCGCATGCATAATCTGTATTGTATATCAGAAATGTGACGAAAACAAGAAAGAAGTCAACATACAACTGTTTGCTATGTCATGATGTTGGCAATCGGATGGCACTGGGAGTAGTGAATGAGAACGTTTTGGGCTTCCATATGATTGGGGGTAGGTCTAATCCACAGAGGCTAACTGTGGCAGCAGCGCTCTGGCATCGAGAAATTTTGGATCCCCATCCAATGTCCCAGTATTCCGATTCAAGAACAGAAGAATCATCCAGCACCGACGGTGCTTCCATGATCAAAAACGCGTGGTGTAGAACCTCTGATTAGGCGAGTAATCCTCGTCCACAAAGGAAGAATGCATTAACTGGCCAACCTGAGTCAACGGAAAGTAAAGTCGTGACCGCCCCACTGATCTTGGATGATGTGGGCAACAGACACAATGCAGAGAGCCTGAACTCCGCTTTCGTGTGTAATAAAAGTAGGATGTCAGAAAGCTTGGAAAGCCGACGAAAACAGAAAGGAACCTGCGGAGGAGCCTTAATGATGTTGTCGAATCTCTTTAACGCAGAGATAAAGCGCCAGCCCGGCATTGGCTCAACCGAGTCGCGTTGCCAAGATTTGTCTCGCAGATATTGCCAATAAGCAGTTTTCAATATATCGCAGCACGTTGGATAGACGCCATGTTATTCTTTCTCAGCACATGAATGTGATTCATGAGTGCTTCCTGAATGCAAATCCATGCTGCCAGACCAGGTGTTAGCAAGGCAAACAAACTCGATAAGCAACTTACACCATGGCCCATCAGTAGTTTGATCTCTTTTGAAAACAGGATGCTCAACAATTTTGTTTTACATCTGATGAAATCGGAATTCACTCATGACATGATCCTATCCCGAGGGGTGATAAATGCCGAAATGAAAGTGGCAAGATAGAACTGAATCTCGTCCACGAGCAAACTTGATATCCTCAAGTTCTTCCTCACAGTCATGCGCAGCTTCCATCTCCCATGTAGTACACGTTTTCGCATGCTTCAAGTATCAGCTGAGTTACGACCTCAAATACCGATAACAAGATATGAACCTCTTCAATAGCTCGAGTTGATGCTTTTCCTCGCTGAATGATGAGCTATCGGTTCTTTTTGTTGCTGGAAGATCGAGCACCTCAAACTGCGATCTCAAGCACAGCAGCGCCGTTTTACCTGATCCGATCAATTCACCGCAACATGTACTCATCGCACTTAGCGTGCACGATGGTTTCACATTTGTAGCCGGTTTGGCGAACCATTTACAATCATTTTTATTCTTGCACGGACTTGAGTCGTGGATTTTTAATCGTCCCAGAGTTTAGTCATGTAAGCACCATAAGAGATTGGGAAGGTGTTTCTACGCATACCAGGTTTTCAGACATGTCCAGCATACCTAACCCTAAGTTCCCAGATAATAGACCTGACTCTTTCCGCACCCCTCAAAAGTCGGTTAGCCTGAGTGTACAATGGAGAGTTATTCACGAAGTATAGTAATGAGGATAACGCGCCAGATTTAAGTATCGAGGCTCGTTCAAATCAGCTGGGCAATCAGGAAAGTTTGCAATCTGCCGACGAGCTTCTCGCCAGATAAACGTAGAGGACCTTCGCATGAGTAAACTTCGAAAGGCCTTGGTCACGGTGATGCGCAAGATATTCAGAAGGTCCACATGATGCAGGAAACTCAATATCTAAGCATTATAGTTCATGTGAGCGACATGTGAGGACGTACAACAAGTTAGGATAACTGCCTCTCACCTGACACAATATCGATATCTCCAAGTTCATGGGCGGTAACAACTCAAGTTTTCCCTTTTGCCTTTTCACAGTGACAATCTCCGAAGTACTCGCAACATTTTTGCTTGAACTCCAAGTCCGCGTTTTAGCCTTGGTACGAGCGCGTTTCTTCTTAGGCATTTCAGGTTCGGACTGCCACTCGAAGCCATGTGCTGAATACACGTCCGAGCCGGCATCTGAGAAATCATCGTCACCATAAAAGTCTCGTCGCAGTAGAAGAGGTTCTCGGGAACATCCCCCATGTCTAAGAGGAGGCCCGTCCGTGTCAAGGTTGGTACCAAGACTTGTTCAACGAAACAAATTTAGAAGAACCTTTTATGGCAATGATTGGTAAATGGGGAAACACCCCCTATGCGCAAATGCTGATCTAGAAATACAGAACTATGACTTAGTGAGAAAACGTATAGTAGTGGGCGTGGTCATGCTACACTGTGGAATTGCTTTGAACCAAGTAATAATGGCTAGCGTGGGACTGCACATCTTAGAACCTGGTTCCCAGCGGTCCCCGACCATAGGTTTGCCCCGGAATGCGCCGCTGAACAGTGATGGTAAGTTTCCCGTCAGGTGCAAACCGCGCACGGACACTGGGCATATCTGCGTCACCGGGTGCGAAATGTGCTTGCCACTCATAGTGACCTAAGATTCAGAGACTGAATGAGACTCCACCATTTGAAAAGTAGTGTATGCTTACAATCATTCTCCATGTGCCATGCATCAGCCACGATATTCAACCTATCTCCCTTTTTGACAGATACAGTCACCATTTCAGATTGTATGGCACGGGGAAGTACAACGGACAGAGAGTGCGTTGAGAGAGTGCTCTGGATGACCATTGTTGGTCTAGATTCTGGAGATGGGGAACGCCGCCACCGCGCTGTCGGCGAGGGCGTCGAGCTCGAGTCGCTGGAGGACGAGCTACTGCTCGATTCGATGGAAGGGCACGATGAGATAGATGGGAGGCGTGGCTTTTCAAGTGTTGTTTGGTCAACCCCTTTTGATCCTGCAGGGTTCGTAAGGGATTTAAAAGAGTGCCTGTTTGTGTTGGTGTTTGTCATGACGAAGGGATAAGAGTGTGAAACTTCGGCTACTTTCGAAGTTCCGTCTGTAGCGTCCTTAGAGAAGGGGATGAATGGAGCGCCTGCGTCTGAAGCAGTCGTCTTTCCCTTAAGTAGCTTGTCAAGTGCGCTGTAGGACAGGGATGAAGTCGGGCTAGTGATCTCGGGCATGACAGGCATAGAGGAAATATCGTGTGTGCCCCGAAAAGACGAGCTGCATGTTAGGACGCGCGGATTGTCCGCATGGTAGGGTAGGGTAGATTCGCTGGGAAAACCCCTTACTGCGCCACGGGACACGAAGAGGCTGATGCTGCGACCACGGTAGATATCTGTGGCCAAATTTCGGACACGATCGAAGTAAAGGAACCGCAGCCGGAGGAAGAAGCGAAAATGAAACTTTAGTTGATACACAGTCAAGTAGTGCACGATACTAACCAGGGGTTGCATGATCCGACAACCCATGAGCGCGTCGGAGAGGAGAAGCAATCCCGATGTTAGTAAGTGATGCAAACTTTTCTGCCTCGCTGCAGCCACGAGGGACTTGTTTGCGAAGGGGAATGGGTGATGGCGATTGGCATTTCCGTCCAGCGGAAGCAGGCTTGTTGTCTGCCAAAGAGAGACTGATTCTGCGCAAGAAGCTGGTGTTCATATTTGTATTAGCGTACAGTGACATGACGGTGAAACGGTTGATATCAAGATAGCTGGAGGGTCACAGCAATTTCGAAGTCTGTTGGATGGTATTTGAAACCAAGGTGCGACATCCGAACGGTGTCTGTGACATACTGGTTCAATTCTAAATCAATTGCATCAATTGAGCTGGGGTGAAAGAGAAGCGGTTTGTAGGACAACTCCTTTACCTCGTGTTCGTGGAGCTGACGAACCCTATAATTAAAATGACGCAACACCGTGTTAGATCTGATCGATTCCCGATCACGGGAAGCAAATCGAGATCCATTCGAGATCGGTATAAGTACATCATTCGCATTGCCAGAAGCCTAACCTACCAACTCATATTCATCGTTCGTCACAATTTAGCTCACATTGTGCAATTTCATCGTTCGGCCAGCGGGAGAGAGTGGCATATTTAGTACGCAGACAAGCTGTTCACAGTTAACCCGTGATCTTTACCCAACAGACCACGCCACATATGCATGCAGAAGACGATTGACATTTGATCTGCTGGCAGCTTGCACTATTTAGATAATTAACGGCCGGCACTTGCGTTTAGCTATAGCTGGAATGAAAACTCACAATGACATTGCAATGCTATAATGACCAGAAGCGACTTCGAGCTGCATGTAATTGCAATTCAGTCATGCTTGACCACGAAATATTTGTGCGGCATACAGACTATGCAGCAGACAAATCTTGGGCATCAAAAAACGAAATCAACAAAATAATCAAGAGCCTCTTACCCCGCCAGATCTCCGAGGAGACGTCAATTCCCCCTAAAACGGTGATTGATTTCACTGTTCCAGTGACTTCTTGCATCACATATGCCTCGCTACATGGTGATGAAACAGGAGAGAGACCACCTACGTCATTATCCACCGCATCAATGTTGATGCTTCACCTCATAAACTGTAAAAGTTTCTGTGTTGAGTGCTCTCAAGCCAGATCTTTAATAGTATGGGGACGTGCATGGCAAGCCTTGGTCGAGTAACCCTTGATACCTGCGAGAACAACGCATACATAATCAAAAGCGCTGCGCAGAAGGAGCACGGAGAAAACGGCTGAAGAAGCAACCAGGTGATTCGCGGCGATGGCATACTTACTGTGCAGATAGCATCACGTCAACCTCCATCAGTTTTACTCGTGCTACGTCAAATCAATGACTTCTACGAATACACCGGGCTTCTGTTCTTGCTTCACCTTCTTGTTCCTGCGTTCTGTCTCTTTTGTTCTCTGAGAAGTGTGTTTTCCTCGGACCAGATCATTGGATCTGTTACTCCCTACCCTGACGTCATTAACAGTAAGGTCAATAATTTCCTGCGATGCTTTGCGCTTCAAGGGTGCTGGTGTTGGTATAACTCCGTTCGCCTTCAAAAGATCTACCAGAAGATGCTATAAGCACAACAAGGAGGAAAACACAGGACACAAACTTCGGTCTCTGTATTTGAATGTGAATATTGCGAGAGGCTGACCAATGCATTGCGACTTGCGCAACATTGTTTGTGGAATTATGGTTTCCTCACCAAGCCTAGACGAAGTACGCGTCGAGTGGTCAGTGTTTAGTTAGGCGACTGGCTTACCCCACACAGTGTGCCACTGCTTTCTTCGAGCGCTCGTGCACTTTGTGTTCAGTTTGAAGATGATTTTGCGAGGGATTGTAGTAATCGCCGAGCGCTACTTTGCAAACTCTGACTTGAATTTGTCCTAAGTCGGCTGATGACGTATCCACGAATCCATCTTCATCTGGGTAGCAATGAAGCACCTAATCAATGAAATCACGAAACGGAAATACCTGTGAGCTGAACAGTTGAAAATACGAGTGGTTTGGTGATCCTATCGGAAACAAACGCGTTGCTAATCTTCACAGTAAAATCTGTGTTCCAGCGCTCGAACAAGCAACCGTGGCACCCCTGTCCATCAATATAGACGAATGCACCTATGGTATCGAGGCCAGGGGCAGAAGTATTTTGACAATGCACAGAAAACTCCTGAGCACAAGACATTAGATAAGCTAACAGCATGAAGGTGAGTTACCTTGCCAACTTCCGACGCGATCCAGCATGTCACTTCGTTGGTCGCCAAAGATGTCTCCACGGCATGAGCTTCCAGCAGCTGCCCATCAACCGAAATCCATGCGGTGTACTCTTGATGTTTCAGCATAGTTGAGGGTGTTACTTGTATAAACTGTGCAGGAATGAGATGAAGTTTGGACGAGGCGCCAGTCGCAGTGCCCCGGGCCCCCTTGATGCGGTATTGCCACCGATGATTACGTGAGTTGCCTTTTGCACCGAAGTTTCGTGACGTTACCTTAGCCTCACCGTGACATGCCCCACCCTAGGGCCATCTTCCGGGCACCGTCAATCCTGTACAAGACTAGAATGGCTTCGACAACGTCAGATAAAGCGACCCCAGAGCGGCGGGCTGAGCTATTGCAGAACCTCGTTGAAACCAAAACTTGTTTCGCGGAAGCCTCAAAATCTCTATCTCATGCTTCGACACTGGTGGCTGTATCAAAGACCAAACCGGCATGGATGACTCGTGCTTGTTACGAGGAAGGCCAAAGGGATTTTGGAGAAAACTCTGATATCGATCTAGTGAACAAGGCGAAAAAGGTTTGTACTTGCCTCTATATGGTGATTGAGAAGGGACCGACTCGCGACTGATAGCTGGCAGACCTTGACAGCCTTCGATGGCACTTCATAGGTGTGATGAAGAAGACAGACGGAGACGACCTTCGGAGGCAAGCAAGGATGAGAGAACTTACAAGTATGTGCTTTTGAGTTTATCCCGATTCTTACTGACGGTCATTCTGAAACTTAGAGGTGTCGAATCTTCATGCCATCCAGAGTTTGACTAGCATCGAAGATGCTGATATCTATAACAACGCCATACCCGCTGACCGCAAGACACGTCTCAACATGCTCTTGCAAGTCAACACGTCTGGGGAAACCCAGAAGTCAGGACTCCAATATTTGGATACCGGAATTGAAGCTGCCGACTCCCCGCTATTCAAGCTTGCTTGCCACATCATTGAACGCTGTCCCAAACTGCATTTCCAAGGACTGATGACTATTGGCTCACAAACGGAATCCCTAGCGTCGTCGGAGCGTCCAAATCAAGATTTCGAGACGCTAAAGAAGACCAGAGATGTATTAGAAGGGATGCTTCGAAGCAATCAAGCATTCAATGGGAGATGGGGGGACGACGGGGAACTGCTGCTCAGCATGGGTATGACGGCCGATTATGAGGCGGGCTTGCGAGCTGGTAGCCACATTGTCAGAGTAGGGACTGGTATATTCGGAGCAAGACGTATGAAGTGAAATTTTAATATCAGTTTGTTTGTTTTGTATCCTGACGTGACGATGACCCATGGACGCGTCCAGTCACGCTCCGTTTGTTGATCAAAAGTCTCACGTGGGAATTAATCATTCAAACTCCGCCTACCTAGGTTCCCTCCTCCGTTGATCATCGTCGCCGACGCCGACGCCGGGATCAACGGCAACGACGAACAAATATACGTCTACGACCTTGAGCTCCTGTATTTTGACGGAAATTCATGAACAGGACCGTTACACACGCTGTCGGAGGACTCGAAAACCCAATGACACCCGCAGACCCCAAACCACCAGGAAAGCGGAAAGCAGTCGATGATGCTAATCCACTCGCACAGGCAGGAAAGAGGGCAAAGAGCCAGGTATGTTACTTGCTCCTTATGCACACTTTGCTTACTGAATTATGCGTCACAGCCGAACGGCGCGTTCAAACGAAAGTGTGAGTGAGAGTTTCAAGGCAAGTCGCGTGAAATACTCATACATCATATCTAGACATCGGCGAGGAACAGCCAGGTGGGCTTGTCATTGTACGCGCGCCAATATCGCGTCCTTCATCTCCGCAGAACGATTACTCGTCCTCCCAGCCATCGACTACAACTACGCGAGCACCATCTCGTCTTCCCTCGTCTCTTTCGCAACATATTCCCTCTAGCTCCATAGCCGGGCCGTCCAAACAACCAGCTAAGAGGTTCAAAGCTGACTCATCCCGCGCACCTACCAGTGCCAAGCCACGCGATGTACCATCTTCGACGCGTGAGGAACCAGAATTGGATGAGGATATCAGGCAGATGGAATCTGAGACTGTTCATCTTCGTCAACGATCACGCGCCAAAGATGCAATTGATCCCTCATTCAAATTTCCTCCATCTACACCTAAACACTCTTCCCAGCGATACCCCTCTGACGCGCTTCATACACTACCCGACAGCGAAACCCCACAAATAGAGCGCAACAAATTACTCCGTGAAGGGGTGCCCCTTCCCCCACGTACCCCACAACAAACAAGGACACCCCAACACTCTCGACGAACGTCAATGAGCGCGCGCGGCAAGCGTATAAGCACAAGTTTTGAAAACACTGGTGTCATCGGTGTGTCTCTCCCGCTAATATTCCACCTCTATTTTCCTTCTACATTTCCGCATGCCTCACTGGGTTCTAATCATTTTTCTTAGCTCAACCGCATGCTACTGTATCTGATTCGAGCTTCTATAAACACATCGACTGCGACCTTCCTGATCCGCAACGCGCACGTCAGCTGCTTGTCTGGTCGGCTGCTCGAGCTATGACGAGAATATCTGAAGCATCATCTTCTTCAAGTCTAAAGCCTCAGTCAAAATCCAAAGCATCAAGTAGCGGAAGTGGCAAAGATCCACCTCCGCTTGATGAACGCAGAAAGCAAACTCTGAAGACCGTGCAGGACGACTTCATTCGCATGCTTGCAGAGAAGAAGATCGATACGCCTGTATATAGTCATGGTCCGGACGGGCTGGCTGGTGACGAGCGAAATTTGAAGCCAAATGAACAGAATGTGAAAAATAAAGAGCGGGAGATCAAGTTTCGCGAGCATATCGAGCGGTTCGTTGTTAGTCTTCATCCACAGCCGTAAGCAACTGATGATTTATCCGCTGCACAGTGCACAAGCAGAGGCCGATGCGTGGACCCAAGTAGACCACTTTTACAATTCTTATATCACCAACTCCAAGGCGGATCTGGAGAGACGACGTCAAGCTCTACAGCCTCCTTCGTCTGCTAAAGCGAAAGGCAAACAACGAGCCGCTTCACAAGAGCCACTGGATGACTGGGGATGGCTACTTCCTCGTGAGGACGAACTATCGGACACTTTTCGAGAGAAGATTAATCCGAATCTCATCAAACGCATAATTTCTGATGTGAGATCAGAGTCGAGGAATATCCTCGACGAACGAATAGCGGGTGTCCACTTTAAGGTGGACAGTCTGTTCTCATTCGTCAACTCTGCAGTTCAGACGACCAACGTAGCGGAGTCAGAACTGGACTATCGCTTTTCTTTGCTGTCACTGGCACTCTCGACTCGATCGCGTTCCCTTCCTCCCTCATCACATAGTTCTTCCCTTTCGTCACATCTACCTCTGATACAGAGAGGCTTGAACCAACCTCCACCTGAAGACCAGCAAGATCTTTTCCGTGCGCTATCACGAGTAGATATGGACCGCCCGCCAGCCAAAGTTGGGGACGCTGCATGGCGCGCTGTTCGAGAAGTGCAACGGGTAAAAGAAGGCGGCGGATTCGCGGGCGAGCGGCGACTGACAGGGTTGCCATCCGGAGTTGGTGCAACACCACGCAAGATTCCAGGGACACCTCGGCGGAAGGAGCGATGACAATAGTGTTTTATCTTCCCCTGCGGCATTTACGCATGTTGGTGTTTGTATTAGCTATTTCCTGCGGCCGCAGGATGCGGATTGTGATTTTGAGGAAGGTGTATCAGATGCAGCACTACGCGTATCTTATTCTAAGTAATATTGTGGTACTTGCATACAACGTTGAGGTGTAGTTTCGGTCTTTTGTACTTACTACTCGGTTTGTATCAGCAGCTGACTGGCCGCGGCTATCTTACCGAAGTGCTCTACGCATTCTTAGTCTCCCTGCTCCTACCTCATCATCTCGACAGGAGCAGTTGTTTGGCTTGTCAGCATCACTGGAAATTGATTCCGCTTTGGATCTGGTCTCCAGATTCTCGCACTCATTTTCTTAGACTCTCATAAGTAGAACTTCAACTAGAAGGCCATCGTGGGCTCGCTTGGCCACGGCTTCTCATTTCATTGCTCTTCTTCATGATCTGTGCTCGTCACGTTTTCCGGTGTTTTAAATGGCTTGAGCGGGCTGGAGACCGCATCACAGGCGCAGCAGGCCCATATTTCGTTGGACTTGCAGTAATACTCCAGGCAATTGGGGCAGCCAGCTTTTGTGTGTGGTTTGCAGTCTAATCGTATAAACTCACCTAAATTTCAACCCCAGTCACGGTGATTCAACCCAGCCTTCCCCTTCCTTGGCTTACCACGCCCCCTTGCATACTCATTGCACTCAACCTCTTCACGCACTACTACTATGTGTGTACGGTGCCACCTGGATTCGTCCAAGATGAGGCGTTCCAGCCAGGGAAAGGTCGACTCTGGGCCTCACCTTCTCAACCGACGAGCTCTGGAGTTCGGTGGTCCAACCGTAGTATCACCCTATTGAAAGCGAGCACCACTGCGTGTAGGAGGTGTGGATTGATGCGCCCAGAAGTGAGTGTACCTACTCTGACGCGAACCAAGACGCTGACCTATACTTCACGGAGAGGGCTCACCATTGTCGGATATGCGGTCGGTGTGTGATAAAATACGATCATCATTGTCCTGTAAATGCTTGAATATTCTGTTCGTGGGGTACTGCTTACCCATTGGTTGATTAATTTACAGTGTGAGTCCCTTTTACTTTAACCTGCTCGTCCCTCTTACCTCCCTGCAGGGATAAACCAATGCGTCGGGCTAAACAACGAGAGGCATTTCGTCCTTTTCATGTATGTTCCACTCTCTTTGCCCAATTCACAGCTCATGCGCTTCCATCAGGGCTTACCTAGTATTATCGACCTTCTTCTTGAGCATTCTTGGCTACTCTCAAGCGCTAGATGCAGTCGGCCTCACCTATTCTGTGCGTCGCCCCGTCAATACCATACAGCCAATTCTCATTACATAAAATAGAATCACTGGCCATATATGGTGCCACAGCTAGCTTATATCCTCACCTACATGCTCTCTGTTGTTCTTTGTATTGCGGTGTTCATCATGCTCTGCTGGCATCTATGGGGTGTCACTCGTGGAGAGACTACTGTCGAAGCACAAGATCATGAAGTCTACAAGCGCATTGCAAAGGACAGAGGCGATGTAAGTGGTTTTATCTGGCACGATCATTTGCATGCTGATTCGCTGCGCAGAATTTTGTAAATTCTTACGACCTTGGGTAGGTGGGATGTTAGACTGTCATGCATAGGAGTAATACCTTTTATTTATTTAGAAAGAGCATGAACCTGCGCCTTTTCTTCAACATTGGTCCGGACGGATAGTAAATCGTGACTTTCTCTTACTTTATTCGTCTGATCTCCTCTCAATAGCCCATGGTATACCCTCGTTTTACCTCTACGAATAATGCCCTACACCGATGGCCGTTCGTGGGCCCGACGTGAAGGATTCCAAAGGCACCAGGGGATCCAAGAAGGAGAGGAATTGACGGATGACGATGACGACGATAACGAATAGGCTGGTGGTTTGTTTGTCGTGATATGTTCATCGGTGAGCCCATAGCCCATATTTCTTAATTGATGATGAGGTTTGCCGGGGCCATATGACTCTTTGGATGCGTGTTTATCACCTTTCGAAAGTTGTTTGATTTACGTCCGGCTGGGTTTGCCTTTCAGGCTTATCCTTTTATCTGATCTGATATGGCTGCCGCCGTGTGTATCTCATCACTGACGAGTGGGCATTGCAGGAAAAGATTTATGATTCGACCAATGTGATTGCACGGATATACCCGATGGCCTGGCGTGTCTTTATCCCTTAACAGACACTAGTAGTTATGCCAGGACACTTCCTGACAGTCATATGAACACCGATGATTCATATCCCTCATGACCCTTGCGATTTCAAGTTCCAAAATATCTCGTTTTCTCATACACCGCATACAGTGTTTGTCACATTTTTCAGGCGAGGGTAATTCCTAGGCTTCGGCTCTGACACATGGCAATAATATCATTCGATAATTGACCTTCGGTAACAGTTTGAATCGTCGAGTATATTGCATTAGCCCAGTGATTGATGATACCCACTTCTTCCTGCCTCAAATACTTTTGCATCGCCGTCCTTCACTGCCAGCCATGACTCACAAGATGAATATCCCTTCCCACCTCGCCCATTTGCTGATTCTCGGTTCATCTGCCCCAATTAATGTATGTCCCAAGGCAGATAGAATAAGGCTGCGCAAGCGACATGACAGAAACCAATAGGTTAGCATATGTCTCAGTTGAGAAGCCAACACTTACATCGCCAACGAGTAGTGATGTGGAGGGCCAGGGCTCAGCCCGCAGGCCCATACCCAGGACTCAGGCCCGGGGCTTTTACCTGTAAGTTGTACTTGATGTTTCGTTGTTGGTGCTATCTGAGCACTCACCAATGTTAGTAGGACATGTTCAGTCATTTTACATTTTCAGGCCCAGGCTTCAGCCCAAACCCGATGTCAGGGCTGCGCAGCCAGGCTACAATACCAGGAAGCCCATACCCGCTCAAGCCCAGGCCCAAGCCCGGCACGCACAACACTAAGGTGGCAACGAGATATTTCTGCCTCGGCAAGATAGCGTCGTATGCCTTGAGCTTTCTGTCAAGCACGCTACCAGCTCAGGCGCGCGCTTTGGGTTTGGCTTCTGGCCTCGCGATCAGCACCGGAGTAGGTCTATTTCTAAGCGCCATCTAGGCAAATAAACCCTTGATATATTCTCATCTGCAAATTCCATTATCGAAGTTCGTCGCCTCGATCTATGCGAATGACTCAAAGGGCGCCTCTGCCTTGGGCCCTGTGAGCTGCAGAACCTGCGTGCCCTGTGCTGTGTACTTCCTTTGAGGCACCACAAGACTCCGTAGAGGATGAAGTCGGCCAGCCACTCACTCCGAGTCCCGGTCTATTTTTGAGAGTTTGGCAAAAACTCACACCACGGTGCACCTGGCCGAATTGCCTCACCCCTCGTGTGACGTCCACCGTGTGCAGTTCATGGCATTAATGTTCTCCTCCCCGCAGACAAGTGCCCCATACCCATACCATGCTTTCCCCACATTAATATCTTGGGGAGATGACTGAGGGTACGTGGTCGAATCGCCAATTTCATTGCCAACGCATTGCCCGATACTGATGTACTCCCTGACATCATGCATGGTTGGCGGATATACCACCTTGATCGGCGAATGATAATTTCAAGCATCACTATAATTATTCGAGTCAGGGTCTGTGTGCGCCGATGAGGCAAATGTAGGGATCAACGGCAATATTAATGTTGATACCACTGGGTTGAGCGCTGCGTTGAGATATGTGGAGTGAAGCCTCGTCGATGGCGATCAATGGACGAATGTCTGTCGTGTGAGCTCGGAGGCTAAATGTGGCGAGCTCGAAGTAGTAATGCTTGAGACGCAAGGAAAAGACTTAAAGACGATCTGCGCAATGTCACCAGGTAATAGCTTAGTTGCAAGAACGCTGGGCTTTACAATACTATCTACTGGGGCTTTTGTCGCTTTTCTGACAGTGTACCATGTTTTATAAGAATTCGGCAGGAAATATGAGAAGGAAATATATCAATCACATGGGATAAAACGCCACACTAAATGGGCAAGCGGCCGATATGATCGTGGAGATGAACAGCGCAAGTATTCGAGTGGTATAAATAAATAATATTGGCACTAGTTAAGTATGATCATCCTTCCACCATCCAAAACCTTATGGGTGTGGCCCTAACACATCGAATACTTCCTTCTCCCTGTCTCTAAATGCCTTGATCCTACTGATCGACAGCCCGAGAGCATTCACCCTGTTCGCAAACGCCACAACGCGTCCCTCCAAGCTCCTTTTACGCGTCCTGTTCCCATTATTCGCACAATCCCCACTAACACGTACACCGTCAATGATGATGCCCTTCACACGCTCAAATCTAGGTTCCGGTATATCCTCATCACCTCTCTCGATGGCCTTGATCGTCGCCTCGTTGTCTTCATCCTGCATCACCTGCGCGTCCCTGCCAACGGCAATGAGCTCCATCATGAACGGCCGCAGTGGCTCCGGACATGCATTCGGCGTGAGCTTGTGCCCTCCGGGTTCTCGTGCACTGACGCACATGATCGCATTTTGATCGGGGAGGATGATGCCCTGCGTCGTGGCCACCTCGAGAATGGCAAGGCTGACGGCGGCAAAATGGGCACGTGGGGGATCACATCTGAAGAGACGTGCGAGAGGGTGCGGGTTATGAGTCGGAGAGGCGGTGATTTGCTCCAACACGGTTGCGAGCGCGGAGTAGAGGGTTTCACGGATGAAGTCGATTTCAGGAGTTTCTTGGGTAAGGATCATAGGGGAAGGAGTGCGCGAGGGAAATGCAGACAGAACAGATGGAGACGAAGGATACGAGGAGAACTTCTTGGACCCATATCCGGATGAATCGGGGGCAAGCGAGTCTGAATAAGCAGGCGGTGGCACGAAGCTCGTCGTGACCTTCAAACCATGGCTCGATGAGCCCGCGTCTAACGCAGCCTGCAGATCGCTTGCATATCTATCCTGAAAAGTGCGCCTCTGACTGATTTCAATTGCCACAGCACGTAGATCGGCAGCGATGCCTGCGCACTCGGTGTTTGAAGGGATAGAGATGGGTTGAAGGCCACAAATGATGCGTGCAAGATCATGCTGGTCATGGGGTGCGAGGCCCTGGATGCGCGGGACCGTAGCTCCCCAGACGGCTAGAAAGCCTAGAAATGTGGGAGGGCAGTTATCTGGTGAGAGTTGGAGCGGCGGTGCGGACTTTGTGGCACGAGGAAGTGGTACAGACGGTGGGTTTGTCGTGGATCGGAGTGCAGCAAAATACAAGCATAATGCTGGGCCTGCCACATTGACGTCAGAGGTGATACATGAACAATGACTTGGTATTGCTGCGCACCAGATATCATGAGATCTGCTTCTGCAGACGCTAAAACTTGATCCTCTATCAGTCTCTCTACTTTTGCTTGTGTGAGGGAGGACTTGAGATAAGTGTGAAAGCTGTTTTGAACATATTCTTCGTCGAGCTTGGATGGAGGCATTGACTTCCAAGGTTTAAGACTAATTTGTGTACAAATTACATAAATACTAAATACTAAATAATAAAGATATCTACTTAACCGCGAAGCTATAGCCAAGACCTCCACGGAGATCCTTGTCATGGAGCTCTTGTTATGTACAAAAAAATACGTCACGGTCCCTCATCCCCTTCTTCTTTCCCCCCATCATGACCTCCTACCTTCAAAAAGCAGGTACAAAGCTCTTTCAAAAGAACCTCGAGCAATACCAACCCCAAGACCCGCTTTACGAGTTTTATACTGATAAACGCGGCAAACAGCGCCGCAGAAAGGTGTGCCCTAACCCTCCCCCTTACGTCGCACTTTGATCTTACTATTTTCAAGCGCGCAATACCTCCCGGCCTTTCAGCCCGTGATGCAAAGATTCTCAAGTCGGTACAGCGCCGTGCCCATTACCTAGACAAAGGCTTCTCGATTTGTGGTCTTCGATTTGGCTGGACCTTTATCATTGGCATCATCCCTGGCGCCGGCGATGTCGCGGATGTCACCCTCAACTATTTCCTGGTCCTCCGCAAAGCAAGGGAGGCTGAACTACCAGCTTGGCTCGTGCGCCGCATGCTCCTCAACAATGCGGTATCAGCTTTGAGCGGCCTGGTGCCCGTAGCGGGCGACGTTGTCATGGCCGTGTTCAAGGCGAATTCAAGGAATGCCGCGCTTCTGGAGGAATTCCTCAGGATAAGAGGGGAAGAATTTTTGAAGTTGCAGGCGGACCAGGAGCAGGGAAGGGGCCAGAGTATGCCCGATAATGATTCACGTCAGGTCAAGCCTGGCGCAGGCATGGCAGACGATGCGGCAGCGACTGCGCCACAGCAGAAGACGAGGTTTGTGTCTTGGAGCCGCAAAGACAAGCAGCGTGCCCCTACCCCCGGTGAAAAGGGAAGGTTCATTGAGGATGTGGAGCTAGGTGCTGTAGCGCACAGCGGAGAGGCGGAGACCAGTGCCGTTACGGTACAGAGCAGGTGATGTTATCGTGTCACTCGGTTGGAGGTTTACGATCCACGTTCTGATGTGGTATACACGGACTTTCTGGACCCATTTCCTACTCTGACTATTTCTCTATAATAACATTATATACCTGTACAGGTTTGCTTATACTGTAGCTATATGTAGTTAGGTTTGTTTGTTGTTGAAGGGGATCAATCATCATGGGGTCCTAAGGTAAATCTGGACTGGCTGCATGTTAGAATGGTCACTGCGCAAGCTCTGCAAGAATCGTCGCTAGCATAATTATAATGTACCCCCGGTATCGCCATCGAGTATATATCACTCGATCAATCAAACTGAACAGGTTGAACTTGCCCAAATTTTCAAAGTGGATTAACGGTGAGCACAAAATGATGCGCAGATACCAGGGGCGTTGTTGGCTTCCTCACAGCAACACAGCGCGTCATGACGACTCTAGCCTTCTGCACACAGTTTCCAAGCTAGCCAGAAAAGCCTAGTCTCGAAGAGGCTGAGTGCACAGTGCGTATATAGAGGGCAGCATACATATCACCACAACCTAAGTCATTGAATTCCTCCACCTGCAATCACTACCACAATGGTTCTCAAGATACACGGCCATGCTGTCGCTCCCCTCGTCAGACTCGTCGCGGAAGTCTGCCGAGAGAAAGAAGTGCCGTACGAGCTTGTGAACGTGGAAGTCTACAAAGGGGAACACAAAACACCTGCCTTCAGGGAGTTCCAACCATTCGGACAAGTCCCCTACATAGTCAGTGACTCATTTGGACCCAGTACTGATGCTGATACAATAGTGACTAGGATGACTATGGATTCGTTCTCTACGAGTCCAGAGCCATTTGCAAGTACATTGCAAAGAAGTACGCATCACAAGGCACTCCGGACCTCGTACCCCATGACCCAAAAGCGGAGGCAATATTTGAACAAGCGGTGTCAATCGAGACGTCGAACTTTTACCCGTTTGCGTTGGGTATTACCACGGAGAAAATCGTCAAGAAGTAGGTGACCCTAACGATCCGCGGAGGTCGTGGCTGAGGCATTTTCAACAGGCATCGTGGCCTGGAACCAAATGAAGCCAGGGTATCCGAACTGCTGAACAACCTGAAGGCAAAGCTTGATGCATACGAGGTTATACTCGGAAAACAGGCGTATCTTGCAGGAAGTGTAAGTAACGAGGATTGTTGCGACCGTATGACTTGCTCACGAGAGGAGCTTTCATCAGAACATTACCTTGGCCGACTTATTCCATCTTCCGTATGGAACAATCGTATTCGAAGAATTGGGATACGACATGTTGGAAAATAGACCGAATGTGGCAAGGTGAAGACCCGTTCCTAAAACAGAGATTACTGCGGGCAAATAACTCACCAACCTACTAATCACAGGTGGTGGAAGGAGATTACTTCGAGACCTTCGTGGCTCGCGGTCAAAGCCAAAGCTTAACCAACCGTAGAAAAGACTATGTGCTATTAGAAGCCGTTTATGTAAGATGTATGTAAGTAGGAGAAGCAAGGAATCTGATTGAACTTCACGTCAAAAGTGTTGTCCGTTCTATGTACATACCTAAGTGGGTGCGGGGAACAAGGAGGAAAGGTGGGGCATGGCTGGGGCGCACCCGGCGTCTGCCGCTCATCTAGTATTTTAATATTCTTAATGCGCATGCATCATTGAGAATTTACGTACTCGTAGCTTCACCTGCAGTTCTATCAGGGTGGACTCCGAGTGCCTTTGCGACCGCAGGTTTCTGTCCTCGGCCCTCGGTCTTCGCCCTTGGCTTGCTCAGTACGTCAGTTGGTAGTCGTCGACTGATAGACGGCTCGATAGTAAGTTCTTAACAGTTTATTTGGCAACAACCTCTGTTCTCAACAACTATCTCTTACTTGAGTACTCTTCAGTACCACTACTAAGTTGTCAAACAGGTTCACGCCTCACTTTACCCAATGACGATGATCAAGCAATGATCCCGACCGAAAGAGCTAGGTGTTCGGAACACTGCCTTACAAAGGACGCTATAGAATGCTTGATATACGCTCACAGTAAGGATCCCATTGTTGGTGATCTTTTGCCCTGAACTTGTGTATCGTTCCACTGATCCATTTTTCTCAAAACATTTCACGCCCTAATTTCCGTTGCGTGTGCTGCAGATAACGTCTTTGTGATAAAGGGAGATGCATGTTCTCAGTCGTTGTATGGAGGTGCGAAAATTTCATTGGTTTCCATTCTCACCGCGCCTGCAGCTGTCGGACATCACAATCTCTCCTGACTTTGATGACATCTCTCTACACCAAGACCTCTTGTAGAGGTGCGAAATTCTCAATGATTCCATTCTCACTCGGACGTCGCAATTCCTCCTGGGTTTGATAATATCCCTCACTTTGAAGATAATATCTCTCTACGTCAACTATCTCTCACGCAATTTGGATAAGTAAGAGAATGAAGTTCCTATTCATTACAAGGAATAAGACATTTCTGATCCCTCGCACAGTCCAACACTCCATCTCTCAATCTATTCAGAATGGTTTTGAAGCTCTACGGATTCGCCACCTCAACATGCACGCTCCGTGTTGCAGTGGTGTTGAAGGAAAAGAATGTACCATTCGAGTTCATTCCCGTTGATTTGCTCAAGAGTGCACACAAGGCCCCCGAGTTTACCGCCCATCAACCTTTTGGTCAAGTCCCTTACATTGTGCAGCCATTGCCTCCTTATCTAGAACAATTGTTGATATGTTTTATTTACAGGATGACAATGGTTTGATTCTGTATGAATCGAGGGCGATCTGTCGGTATATCGCTGCGAAGTACGCTTCGCAGGGAACCCCCCTCCTTCCTACCGACCCCACTGCCACCGCGTTCTTTGAGCAAGCTGCGTCAACCGAAACATCCAACTATGACCCTTTCGTCTCCGGATTGGCATGGGAGTTGAAATTCACAACGTAAGCACAAGCTCCCTGCAACGCGCTGTTTAGTCTACAATTTTCAATACAGGTGGTTTGGAGGGAAGACCGACGAAGCCCGTGCCAAACTACTACAAAGTCAGCTTTCTGCTAAGCTTGATGCTTACAATGTCATCCTCGGCAAGCAGAAATACCTGGCCGGAAACGTAAGTGCCTGCGTGAATGGACGTTGACTCGCACTGACCCAGAGATAGGATATTACTCTGGCCGATCTGTTCCACCTGCCCTACGGTGCCATCGTTCTAGATATTGGTGTTGACGAGTTCAGCAGCCGCCCCAATGTTGCCAGGTTGGTTATTATTATTTGTTCGACGGATTATATGCTAACAATTTTTGGGATAGGTGGTGGAAAGATGTCTCGTCCAGGGCGTCCTGGGAAGCAGTGAAGGGAGGTATCTGATCGTCGGAGAAAACGTCCAGTAGATTTAGAATAATTTCACGACATGGTGTAGTATCAAATCTTGTGATTATCGATCTAAGTCTTCCCTTTCCATGTCACGGTGAGTATTAGCTAAAGTAAGTACTTTGCATGGATCAAAGGCCTCTGTCTCAAGCTTAGGAGTACGGCCCATTCTGAGCGATTACTAATCAGGAACTAAACGCGTCTAATTCCAAGCCATTATCATTGTGAATCCTCGGTGACACCGACTCTCATGGATGATTTGACTGTCGAAGACGAGAAAAAGCCTTTCGAGGCAGAACACAACGATGAAGACACCCAACCAGACCCTGATGAGGAGCTAATGCTGGACAAGGGAAACGGGAGAGTATGGCTTGTTAAGGTGAGCGTCCCCTGCCCCATGGCTATTGAAAGAAGGGTAGATAACACTACTTCTACCCTCTCTGGGCCTCTTGCTTTCCGGGCTTTCTAATGCTCGTTTGCGACCGAAGATACCTAAACACCTCATGGCCCGCTGGGCGGCCATTGACACAGAGGATATTCATCTTGCCACAATCCGGGTGTACAAAGATGCTGTCAGCCCATCTGGTCGATCCCCTCGCATCTTCTTGTTCTTACCGCCTAACCCGAACGACTCAACCCCACGAGATCTCAACCTGCCGGTCTTTTCTCCGGACGCAGCTTTCATACCTTCTGGTGATGGGGACATGCAAGTAGACAGATATGAACTTGAAATGGTCAATGAAGATGTTGAGAATCAACTGGTAGTTGCAGAACGTCCCAAAGACCCTGGGCCTTCTGGACCGAACTCGGCCTCGTATAACCCTCGAGCTAGAACGACCATTCTAACGGGTCGCATCAAGCACGAATGTAATTTGCGTCCACTTTTCAACGAGTCATACAGGCAACAAATGCGCGAGCGAACTCGGAAATACAATACCCCACGAAGGCAGATCCGCATGATAGAAGAGGCTGGTGTTAGCCGTGGAGGTATTAACAGGTTGAGCAGTGGAGTCAACTCGGGATCGTTCGCGGATATGATTGTCTGTGTCTGCTTATTCAGATCGTCACCGACAATTAACCCAATCTTATAGAAATCCAGACAAAAACCTGTCAAGGGCACATTTGAGCGTATGGCGCGTATGCCACGCAACCAACTCCTAGATCTTCTCTTCACACTCTTTCGTGAGCAACCTCGGTGGAGCATCAAGCCACTGCGCGAGCGCACCCAGCAACCTGAGGCATATCTCAAGGAGGTCCTTACTGCTATTGCTACCTTGAATAGGAGCGGAGAGTACAATGGAATGTGGGAGCTGAATGACGTGTTCGCCAAAGAAGGGGTATGTGGTTTTATTATAGTCGTTTCTTCAGAACTGAAGTCTAGAGAATAGATGAAATCTGAAAATGTCCCCGGACCAAGTTCTATTCCAGAAGGTGATACTGGGATGGATGAATATGATGACGACGAGGACGAGGATGACGACATGGAGGAGGTTTCATAGGTTCGACATCGCGGACAAGTTTCGATGCTTCTTCGTTGTTTTTCGTTCATCATCTATACAGCTGTCGTGAAAGACTGATTTGGAAGCTTTCCATTAACAAACACATTTGTTGAAACCAGTTCGCCTGTGTGAACTTCACAGCTCGGCTCCGAAGACGGAATTTGATGGAGGGCGGAACTTCGATAGGATATCATAACCTTGACTCACTATTCATGAATATCCCGTCGTTACTTGGTGACGGTCAGGGTCATTATAGAGTTCATGTTGTGGGTAATAGTGGTGCGCTCGTCGTTTGCTTATGGCCTCATTCCTTATTGACTCATGTTTGTTAGGCACTGGCAAGGTGAGCTTAAAGAAATTCTTCTTCAAGATCCCAGAATCAATTCTTTGAAGTCGACCGTAAGTGCGTATATTGCCACTAAACTCGATGTGCCACATATTTCTTTGGATGCACTTTTCTGGGGACCCGGGTGGGTAATGCCTTCGAATGACGAGTTCAAGGAGAGAATTTCTGCTGCGATGACACACCACTCCAAGGGATGGGTCATCGACGGCAACGGCAAAGATAGCGCCACGCTCATATCGGATCATGCAACAGATGTCATTTGTACGTCTTTTTGGCTTATCTACGCTTATGTTGGCGTATCTCCCGTTTTAGGGCTTGATCCCCCTCTATGGTTCTACTTGCCACGAATCTTTTGGCGTACGCTTCTTCGCTTGTTGAACATAATCCCAACCTGTGCGGAAGGGTGCAACGAAACTTGGGGAGAGGTCCTATCTACGAAAGGTATTATCTGGTGGTGCATTTCCCGCCATGGGTATTCCAAACGCAAGTTCGGAGAAATGCTCGCCTGTACCTCGATTGAAAAAGGAGGGAAGATGAGGCGCCTCAATGAGTGGGACGGCGATTTGACGATGTGGAAGGCTGGCCTCGAGGAGATGCTGCGCACGCACTCTGCCCGTTGTACTCGTAATTAATTTTTCTTGTTGAAATCCGACTCATGATGTCAAACCATCCAGCCGCATCACCAAAGCCATCTGATCGTAATTTCATATCATGAAATCTTACATTAATATTGCAGGAGCGACCGCGGAGACTCTTCCGAATTCTGCGCGGCTTGGTCTACATTTTTTCGGGTAAAAAAAATTTAGAATACAGCTTGTGATAAAAGAATATGATAACAATTACAAAGAGGGCTTAAAGCGTGCGCTGAACGAGTTTGCGATTGAAATCCCGAAAGCGAACAAGTCTCATAATGAAAAATAGGGTCGCTTGTCACCAAACAGATTTCTACATAGACTCGTTGAGCGGCAAGTTCCGAAGGCCTGATTTACGCATGACTGTAATATTGTCCTGACCTTTAAGAATATTCCTCTGGAGTCTGGTCCAAGTCTAGGTCAATCCATGTAAATGTGCTCGGGGTCTAATATCATTGTCACCCTTCCAAAACAGAACAAAAAAATCTCGTAATTCGCGCAGATTCTTGGCAGAATCACCCTGACTTAAACCCTGAACACGTACTCGTCCTAATCGGACGAGAATAAAATTCGGATATGGGCCCCGGGGCTAGCATCTACTAATATGAGAGCGTTGTGGCATCTTCCCAGTCTCCTGGCCCCCTCATCGCTTGAAGGAGCTGAGCAGCACATATTCATTGTGGTGTAGGCTACCAAAATGGCCCTTACTGTCGCTGGCATTTCGTAGGTTTTGAAGTTCATCATACTCGCTGGTCTTACCAGCGCACTCACTCAGGTTTGGCCCTTTGCTCGTAGGCTTTGCCCTTAATACAATTTTGTACGGCGCGCTGGTCACATCAGTACTTTTATACTTTTCTTCTTTCAAAAGGTGAGCAAATATGATCTAGTATAAATCCTCACTTGATGATCAATTCTCTGCCAGTGACGGTGGATGGATACGACTTCTTGTACGGGGCATCTTTAACTGGGTAGACAGCTGGTTGATTTTACTCAGGTGTCAACCCTTTTGTTGTTGTGCACGGCCAATGTGATCCTGGAGTATGTCTTCTTGAATAACACTCTTATTATTCATTTTGGTATGTCCATTTCTACTTATACTGGATCCAGAGTCCAAACGGGTTGCTACTAGGGGATCAAGATACTCTGTCCAGAGCCAACTGGGGTGTGTTATTTCGTGATTATTTGTCCAATGTGATTATCTCATTTGTCATTTTCAGTCTTCTCCTTACGTGCGTACTTCACTTCGCTTGTCATCTGTTAGCATGTCAGTAATCGCCCATATCATTCTTAGTACCTGGGATCACGGTATTTTTTCTTCGGTTTCAAGCTTCTTTTGCCGGCTGACGATGCACAAGGGTGTTATATCCACCCTCGTCCAGCTTTTCTTCGCCTGGAGAATCCGCATTTTGACGTCTAGTGTCTGGCTAGTCGGAATCATTGTCCTTCTCGCGAGTGCTGCATTCCGTGGGTAGTCCGACTTTTCAAACCCACCGGCAATTGTCTCATGGCTGCTAGTTTGTGGCATAGGAACCACAATTGCAATTAACATGGTGCCTGTGTTCACTCAGTTTCATAGATTCGAAGTCGTATTTGTCATCGGCCTTGCCTCTTCTGCGGTGGACAACCTCCTGATCACGGGGCTGCTTGTCCGTTCCCTGGTTTGTCATTGCTGGTTTCGATAAGGTCATACATGCTTTAACTCGCTACAGAGAGAACATAAAACCGGTTTCATGGACACTGATCATATCATCAAAAAAATAATACGAGGTACGAGACTTCCAGTCGGTTTTTGTACTACTGAGCAGGAAATTGCTATTTTAGTCACTCTACAGACCGGTCTGTTGACAGCAATATGGACTCTTGTTGACCTAGCTGTATATATAGCCCTTGTGAGTCCGTTTTCAGGCATTAAAGATCAACTTACAAATTTGGTTTCACCAGACCGATGGCATGTAAGTGCATCTCTATGTGCTTTTTGCAAAAAAAATAATTAATCAATATTTCACAGGCATCTCGTCTTTAACCAATCTCTTGCACAATTTTACACGATTTCCCTCATGTCGACGTTGATAACTCGTCCACGAGACAATACTTACACCGACTTCACTGTTGTGAACGGAGAGCAACCTGAGAGAAGGGTCCGTCAATATTCTCTTGCTTGGCTCACGATGCCGAAGCTTTTCCCAAATGATCAACGGCTAACTAAGATATTAGGATGCCCGCATTCCCCTTGAATATAGAAATGTAAGGCATCTCCCGTCGTGCAAGAGCTCTTGCTTAAACTTAATGTAGATTGATCGGAGAAGGAATTCCGGGTTGGTTTTTGACGCCGTCAGCCTAAAGAAATTCGACACAGTCCACGGCCCCACGGACACTGAGCAGTGATATATAGAATCCGCCATGTACGATGCATGATGTCGCACTGTATTATTATGGATACTGCAAGCATGTGGATATAAAATTGCATTTGTTCCATGTTCACAACACTGCATTGACGTTTGATCATGCGCACAGACCATGTTACATACACAGATGGCCTCGTGCTTGACGTACTTGGCGATAAGTGATTGCTTTACCTCATACATTAATAACATTGCGGAGACTTTACGTCTGGAAGACGATTGCCTTCTATCATCACGAAGAGCTATCTTCGCAACATCCGACCAATGGTGTAATTGCGTCCGATAATCACAATGCACATCTAGAGGAATGGCATCAACAACTGAGGGCCAAGCTTCTGTGGACTTCCCGCCTCTCTTGTCTAAGAAATTCAATATTACTGATATCAAGCAAGATGTGCTCAAGTGGAACAAGGAATGGGAGGCGGCGATCGCGTCATGAACTGCAGCAGACGTCCTCAAGGAGATTTCTTATTTCATAGATGATTCTTTCTTCAATTCCAGTGACTTGGAGTTCCTCCACTGTGACTGGGGTCTCCGCAACGTTCAAAATCGTACAGCTCCGAGAGGCCTGCGCAGCATTTTCGCAATTTGACACCATCTGGTTGTTGTTGGATGCCTCTGAACAGATTTTGAAACATATCCTTGAGGGCCTTGAGAAGGCATCTGAGGCACGTACGATCTGGGGCCAAGATGGTCAGTCGTGCTCTTTGCCTAGAGGTCACAGTCTTGAACTTCCTATTGCAAGGCGGATCAGTCTGAAGTCACAACTATCAGCATAAACAAGTTTTCATTGGTGGGTTTTCTCCCGCTCATCAGACATCGTGTCTAAAAATCAACGACCAGGTTACAGTTCGAGTTCGTGCTGTTCTCATTAGCATCGATTTCACATGACATTACCCGTCATAGCAAGGGGATGAAAGATGTCCCGGACATCGTGGAGAATACAGGACCACATTTTGCCGAACCTTTAGTACAGGCAAAAACTACTTTCAGGGACAAACCACTTTTACGCCCCGAGAACTGCACGAAGACACCAGAAGACATCGAGCAAGGTGTTCCCTTCATGGTGTGCAGTACTTGCAAAGCAAAATGTAAGTATATAGAAGAACCGCCGAAGGGACTACATGCGGAAAGGGGATGGCAGTGTAGCCAAATTCATGCCTACACCCTGGATCTTCCTAACTCCCCTAACATCTGTCCTACCTTCCACATCTCGCAGCTGCGCTTCTTCGTCCCTAATAACGCCACTTTATTTCCGACGCGAGAACTACCAAGACCTGGACCCGTGGTGACGGAAGATGGATTCGCGGAAGGGAGAAGTAGTTGAGTCGACGACTTGAAGACTTTTGCGAATATA